>JAQPPZ010005889.1:0-61752 GCA_028583015.1 Wollemia nobilis
CTTGGACAAACAAGGAGAAGGAGCCACATGCTTGAAGGGGAAGGTCAAGTTAGATAAACTTTTGGTCTTGGAGGAGGCTTTTGTTAAATGGACTTTTTTTTAAGTTCCAGTTTTGGAGGCCTGTTTGGATCATTTTCCCATTTTTGCTAGGGAGGGACTTAGAGGGTAGCACCATAGGCCTTTTAAATTTGAGAATTTTTGGTTACAAAAGGAGGCCCTTCCACAATGAAAATTACTCAATGAGTGGACGGTAGAGCAGTCCACCTTTTGGGGACAGCAATGTTCAAATTTCACAAACGACTTCAATTTGTCAGAATTCAATTGAAACGGGTGGAGGAAGAAAACAAGTCGGATTTCCAGTCGTCCAAAGGGCCCCTTGGTGGCTAGATGGGAGGGGGTTGGAGGAAACTTTTTAGGGAAGGATCAATGCTTGAGCAACTCAAATTTGAAGATGATGAGCACGTAAGCGGTTGAGGACATTGACAACCAAGAGGAGATATCTTTGGAAGCAGGAGGGTTAGGAATACTTGGTTATTAGAGGAGACGAGAAATACCAAATTTTTTCATCGGTCGGCTTGTGCTAGGAGGCGGATGAACAATATTGAAGTTCTCAAAGATGAACATGGAAATATCTTTGATACTCTTCTGGCATGCATTCCCATGCTATGATTACTTTCCTAAGCGCTTTTTGAGAGAAAGTATGCGGCAAGATGTTGAGACTCGAGGAAGAAGTTCTTAATGTTATTCCTTCTATTATCTACGAAGAAGGCAATCGAGGAATCGTAGACCCATTGAAAGGGATAGGCGATGAAATGTGGTCTTTGGTGTGATCTTGGAAAATCTCCTTGATCAGATGGCTTTCCTATTGAATTTTTCAGGCTTTACGGGACACCTTGCGGGGAGGATGTTTTGGCACATTCTTGAGGAATCCAGGATCCAATCGAAGAATGCTCGGGCGATCAATCGCACCTTCATAGCTTTAATTCCAAAGGGGGAGCGGGGACTCATATCTACGATTTCAGGCCTATTGCTTTATGCAGTGTGATTTACAAAATCATCATAAGATAATGGGTGAGGAGGCTTAAGCCCCTTCTTCACAACATCATTTCTCATGAACAAGGGGGCTTTGTTGAGGGAAGACAAATCTTGGATGGGGTGGTTTTGGGGGAGGCCATCCATTCAATGCAAACTCCGGGCAACAAAGGAATGTTCATTAAGCTGGATATGTCCAGGCTTTATGACCGGGTGGAGTGGTACTTCTTGTCGAAAATGATGGCTGCCTTTGGCTTTTCTAAGGAATGGATTGATTGGGTTATGAGTTGTGTTTCTTCTCCCTCTTTTTCAGTTCTCATCAAGGGCCTTCCCTCGCATCCTTTCGGTGCCACTCGTGGTCTCCCCGGGGAGACCCTTGTTCTCCCTATCTCTTCCTTCTCTTGGTTGAAGGTTTGGGCGGCCATTTTGAGGAGAAGGCAGCAAGGTCTGCTATCGGTATCAAGGTTGGGGAGGAAACTACGGCTCACTTGCAATTTGTGGGCGATCTTGCCCTGGTTGGTGCGGCCACTCTTCGGGAAACTAGAGGAATCGGAGATACTTTGAATTTCTACCTAAGGGCTTCAAATCGGGTTCTAAATGTCAGGAAGTCCAAAGTGGTCTTTTCAATCTTGACCAACGGCTACGGGAGCGTGTTAGTGAGATCCTGGGCTTCTCCAAGGACTTCTCTTCCAATTGTTTACAGGCGTTCCCCTTCCATTTCAAAAAGTTAAAAATTGACATCTGGAAGAATACGTTGGCAGGCATCAAAGACAGAATGAATCATTGGGCCCATAAATGGCTAAGCTACGGGGGTAGATTAACCTTCTGAAGTCAGTTATACATGCTTTGCCGATCTATAAATTCTCCATCTTGGTTGCCCCTCATACCATCCGGAAAGAGGCTGGACAAAATGGCTAGAAGATTTTTATGGGAAGGCGCAAAGGGGAAGAAAAGATGGGCTTTGGTTGGGTGGGACAAAGTTACCCGGCCTAAGGACAAAGGAGGAGGATGGGCTTGAGAAGTTCTAAGCTTAATGAGAGCATTGGTGGAAAAGCGTATTGGAGGTGGATTTCTCGGGCAACCTCCCTCTTCGAGAGAATTCTTTCCGAGTAAATATTTGGGGCATGTTCATCCCAATGAGGTGGGTCGCTTTCCCTTGGAAGGTCTTTGGATCCTTAGTGTGGGGAGACTCTCAAGCTTGGGTCCCAGTTATCAAAGATCAATTATTACGGAAAGTGTGGAGAGGAGACAAGGCTCGTTTCTGGACTGACTCTTGGGACCAACATCCACCCATTATTGTCATGTTCCACTGAGCTACAACCAATCATGACCGCCTTAGAAGCCCGAGGATGGATCCATATTGATAATTATCTCTTACCGAGTCAATTGGGGGGGTATAAATTTAAAAGTTTAAGCGGTGGGAGGAGTGGCCAATTCGTCTCTCGGAGTTGGCACCCATCTGCAAAAAATCTTGTCGAGAGAAGGTTCCTCACGGGGAGGGATGAGGAAGATGAATTAGCCCAGGGCTATGGAAGCCTTAGGGTCTACTCGATTAAGGTGGATATGAAGAGATCCTCCACGGGCCTCCCCCACACTCTTTTCGGTTCGGCATTGGAGAAGGATTTGGCATTCAAAGGGTTGGGAAAGTGAATTTCTTTGCTTGGCAACTTATGCATAATGGTCTTCTCACCTTTGACAATCTCGGGACGTAGGGGTTTCAATGGCCCCTCTCAATGTGCTTTATGCCTCCAACATGAGGAAGCTGTAGATCATTTGTTTTTTGAGTGCCCTTTTACTCATCGGTTTGGGAACGTTGGTTCTCTCAATTTAAACTCCGGGGCTAATGGTGTTTTCAATCGTGCAATATTTGGGAAAAATGGAAAAGGGCTAGGTTCAATTCCATAGCTCTCCAAGCTTTTGGCGAGTTAGGCTTTCTCTTCATTTGGTGGCAAGTTTGGTTGGAGAGAAATGCCCGGATCTTTAGAAACACTTTCTCCTCGATTGACGGCGTTTGGCAGGTCATCTGGAGCAAAGTCACAGAAACTGTTGCTATTTATGTTGATGAAGAGAATCGAGCACTCTTGGGCATCTTGAAGAGGGGGGTTGAGGGACTTGAGAGGCAAGGCGGAGCATCTTGGAAACCTCCCCATTTGGTTGGATCAAGATCAATACGATGGGGCTACAAAAGGCAACTCGGGCAGCGCGGGAATTGGTGTTGTTTGTCGGGATCACTCGAGTGCGGTTCTTTCTTGGGAATTGCGGGGTTGGGCGAGCCACGGACAATGAAGCGAAGCCTTTGCCATTAAGTCGACGTCTATACGAGGCAGTTAGCGGGGTTCCGGGAGGATAATTCTTGATCAGATTCTCAAGTCTGATCGGCGCTCCGGATTGCTTGCAGAATTTCTCATTAAAAGCACGGAGGTACGGATTTTGATATCCCAAATCAAGGAGTTATGGAGGGGGGGAGTTAGATGATGTTATCCCTGTGTATGTGAGTAGAAATTTGAACATGGTGGGTGACTTCCTGCGAAGATGGGTCTGAGAAAGAGGTAGGTGTTCGAGTAGCGCACGGTGATATGCCTATGATAGATGAAGAGATTCAGGAGTGAGTGCGGAACGAGTCCACGCATCCATGAGCTCAAAAATGGCTGAGGTTAGTTTTTGTGTGATATCGCGACATGTTACTATCGTCAGCGACCTTGTTTGAAATGCATAGCGATTTCCACGACATGTTGCTCTGTCGCGACCTTTCCTGGACAAGCTATAGCGATTTCGCTACCCTTTTTGTTGCGCGGCCTTGGGAGGAAAATTGTAGCGATTTCGCGACTTTTGCGTCGTGGCGGTCTTTGATGAGAAGGTGTCGCGATTTCGCGACCTTTTTGTTGGTTACTTGCTTTGGAGGAAAAGCATCGCGATATCGCGACGCTTTGAGAAAAATTGCGTGAAGGGGAAAAACCGTCGCGATATCGTGACATTTTTTGTGAAAAGCTACTCAAAGGAAAATTTGTCGCGATTTCGTGCCTTTTTTGAGGAAAGGATGCAAAGGGGCAAACCTGTAGCGATTTCGTGAAAATTCTGGAGAACAAGCTTCATGAAGGATAAACGTCTTGATTTGCGACTGGTTTGAAAAAGGGCACCATGGGGAGAACATGTCGCGATTTGCGACCTTTTTTATCGATTTATTTGTTGGAGGAAAGTTGTCGCGATTTCGCGGCGCTTTAGCTAAAATTGCGTTAATTGGAAAAAGCATCGTGATATCGCGACATTTTTGTGAAAAGCTTCTCAAAAGGATAATGCATCGCGATTTTGTGACATTTTAAGGAAAGGAAGCAAAGGGGCAAACTTGTAGCGATTTGGCACGATTCTGGAGAACAAAGCGCATGAAGGATAAAACGTCGCGATTTGCGACTAGTTTAGAAAAGGGCACCATGGGGGAGAACATGTCGCGATTTCGCGACACTTTTGTGGAAGGGGCGCCCATTGGAATTCTTGTCGCGATTTAGCTACACTTCGAGCCCAGCTGGGGCTTTAAGGGAAAAGTCGTCGCGATATCGCGACACTTTCTCAAAGTTCTTGTTTAAAGGAGAACTCGTCGCGATTTCACGACAATTTTGGGAAGCGAGGTGCCTTACGCTTTCTCGTCGTGATTTCACGACGTTTTTGAGTTTGGGTGCTTTGGTGTTGTGTTTGTCGCGATTTAGCGACATTTTTTGAGTGGTGTGGCCTCGGTACGTTTTTTTGTCGCGATGTCGCGGCATGTCGCGATTGAACTCGCGTTGCCCAGGTTGTCGTGGCGCGGCGGTTGTTAGGTTTGGTGTCGCGATTTTTCGTGACTCTATCGATTTTGTGACTTGTCGCTTTAGTGCCCTTTTTTCTTCGGTCTCTTTGCTCTTGGTTGGGAGAAAAATATATATGCAAAATTTTTTCATATATTTAAAAAAATATGGTTACCGTTGACAAATTCAAAAATGTTTGGCTAGAATATGAAGTCCCAGTTGAAACATATATATGGAGAGATGCTCAGAAACTAGACTTTTATATATATATATATATATATATATTAAAGAGTTATGGGTGTACAGATATTATAAGTAAGAAGCACGAAGCACCCTTTCAGACCGGCAAGGGTCATTCAAGTTTATCACTTTCAAATAATATAAAGTGCAATGTGAAAGTGGATGCAATGCAACCTAAGAAATGAAAGATTTTAATTACGTCCGTCCCCAAGATCTAAATATGATTTATGGGACCTCAAATATGGAAGTACAATTACTCAAATCATATCATATGATCTTTAATATCTTTGAGACGGTTGTTCCTTCTCCTACTGATTGGGTTAGCAATTCGCCAATTTTTTTTTATTTTACTGTCTTTAAATAAATCTGTCATAAACTCGTTTCCAAGTGTTTCTTTGTATTTTTCACGGATATCTGAGGCATTTATAGATGAAGTGTTCCTTTGTCTCTACTGGGCTGCTGCATAGAGTACATATCCTTTCTTTCCATTATGTCTCTAGTGCCCCTATGTTGCATAGAGTACATATCATTTCTTCTCATTGTTCTTTGGGCGTTGTTCATCTCCCTATTTCACATCTAAGCTTATGAGAGCTAGTCCTTATCTGAGCAATGAGGATTTTTTCCTTCCACTTGATTTCAACGCTTATATATGCTTTTTCCTTGTGGTTATATATTGGGTTAAAATTTGCAATATAATATTGTCTTTTCCTGCTTGCATTTTTCCACATTCCACTTCTGAACTTTTCATTTACATAATTTTTTATGTTTTTGTTGACATTTTGGCATTCATTTATGTTGATATCCCAACATTTCATCCATTTCTGATTTTGTTTCATCTATGTATTCTTTCGTCTATGCAACTCATCGTCTCTGGTTGCCCAAGGCCATCTATCATCTTTCATGTTTTTTGTTTTTTTTTAAGTAACATAACAGCTTGGTCATAGCAATTGCTTCTAGAGGAAACATTCCAGTTTCACTAGAACAATTTCATAAGAGGTTGTGGCCTTAATTTTGAGAAAAATTATGATTAGATATTTTTTGAATCTTTTTCTACAAAATCGATGCAACAAGTAGGCCAAATAAGACCTTGGTGGTCTTTCAATCTCACAACTCGGCATTCCTACACCTGTTTTGAAGTGCATAAAGTGCTCTCCAACCACTTTGAGTTCTCCCAAATTGATAATAGATAAAATATGGTCATTCAATGTACTAACATAAGTGTGTGGAAGAATATGTATGATTGCAAGTGGATACTGCCAAGTTTAGATCAGATCTCGAAACATAGAATCTCTTTTTCTTAATTGAAAATCCCTTTCAATGGTCTTTGATAAAGATCCTGTGGACATAAAGGGAGCACCATGATTTTCAAAGATTTTCAAGGACGGAAAGGGCACCATGATTTTCAAAGATTTTCAAAGTGGATTTTCAAGGACGGAAAGGGCACCATGATTGTCCTTTACATCAAAATGACAACCATCTTGACATTATTGCTTAGAGATTTGTGAAAATCAAAGGACGGAGGTGGCAGTATGATTGTCCTTTACATCAAAATGACAACATGTTATTGGATTCACACTATACTTGTTTTTTGTTATGTAATATTGAACGGAGGTACAATACGAGCCCACCATTAGATTTGAATAGGAAAAGGAATTATTAGGGTGAGAGTGGAATCAAATAACACTAAGTGGAAGATGGGTTGTCAGTTTGATGCAAAGGACAAGCATGGGGCCATGTCTGTCCTTTGATTTTGAAGAATCATGGTGCCCACTTGCCCTTCAATGAATCTGATCTGAACTTGGCTGTATCAACTTGCACTTTGTGAAAATTACATATTCTTTTACTACATTGGATGAGTGACACATGTTTTTATTATCTGTAAATGCTGTCAATTTGGCACTTGATAGCTCTATGCACTAACTGTCAATTGTCCTTTCTACTTTTTTTTAATCGGGTTGTGCTCTGCCACGTTAAAAGGCTATTATAGATCCAATGTTCATACTCTTCTGGGTAAAAAAAGAACAGGTATCATCGCAGCATGATAGTTCAAAGGTCACACTAAACACTACAACTTTGAATGACCCTTGCCAGTCTCAAGGGATGCTTCTCACTCACCAATCTGAAAATCTGTTAACTTACAGCTCTTTTGTTAGGTTTAATCTAGTTTCTCAGCATCTCTAAATATATGTTTAAACTGGGTCTTCATCTGGAAAGCTGAAACAGAACGGTGTGAAGACTGGAATAAAGTCCCGATTATTTTAATTTTAATTTTATTTATATATATCGTTTTTACTTCAAGCACAAAGTTTTATTTATTTATTTACGTTTTTTAAAGTGATTTGATCTTATTAAATAACAAAAGCACATCATTAAAAAAAAAAAAGTGGTACGGTGGTATGGAAAAACATCCAAAAGATTATATAAAACATCAACCTAGGATTAGAAAAATGCATGGGAGAACTATAAAACAGTGAATATATCAACAAAAAAAAAAGGGCAAAAGGTCTACTAGTACTCAAGTTGTCATAGGAGTAGTATCTACACACGGAGAAGTTCCTTATCCGAAGGATTTCCCCAACCATTGAGAGGATTAGGATATGTGGGAACTAAATCTCATCCAAAACCGTCGCCTTGCAACTTCGAAGTATTGTCTACAATCTTAGATAAAGTGGTAGCCCAACCAAATGATGAGCCTCAATGGTAGTAATGTGGTACGAAGCAAAATCCTTTCTAGCACATTGGTCTTGTAGGCGAGGGCTACGAGCAATCAAAGTCCTACAAAACACTCATTTTGGGTCTTTGTACCGTACTAAATCTAAAGATCAAGACCCTAACAGTATTTGGTGATTAATCAAATTAATGGTATTTACCAAACAAAAAAATGGCAAATTAAAACCATTCAAAGACAATATAGACAAGTTAATAGCTCACTTTAACAAAATCACAATAGAAGCCATTCCACAATCTAGCAATCGTCATTCAAATGCTATGGCTATCGCAACCTCTTTCATACCTTTAAAACTAGGGGATAAACAAGCCCTCGTTGTTATAAGATCAATTAAAGCACCTACAACACTTACATCAAGCCAACAACCTCTAGATGTTTATGCCATTGAATTTGCTTCATCTCAAGGACCTTGGTATCAAGACATATTCAATTTTCTAAAGGATGCCATATTACCTTAAGGATTAAATCGCAAAAAATGTAAACATTTTAGACAACGAGCTTGTAAATATTGCATCATAGATGCTCCTTTGAAGGCATACTCCTTAGATGCTCCTTTGAAGGCATACTCCTTAGATGCATCAACTTAGAAGAAGCACAAATAATTATTAAAGAAGCCCATGATGGATCATGTGGAGGACACTTTAGTGGATTAGCTATAGCCAAAAAACTCCTTAGGATGGGTTATTATTGGTCATCCATGGAAAAAGATACTTGCAATTATTGGTTCTCCACTTGGGGACTAGACATAGTAGGAAAAATTGTTGGACATTTTGAGTCCTCTAAGTCAAAGTTGTCATTGATGTCACCTGATAGAGTTATCACTCATATCAAGGAATTCGGCAAGAAATAAAGTCATCCAAGGTTGTCACTATCATCCAAGAAAAAGCTTCAACAGTGCAAAAGTGAAAGGAAAAAGGCTCCATAATATTTTAATATTATTGGGAGCACAGGTTAAGTGATTGGTTCATAAAAACCCAAGATGGGTTATTGCAAAGGTTAAAAAGGAGGTTTAATAATTATTTATAAATTATTTAAATTCACAAGGAATTTAAATTTTATAAATAATATTCGATTACACCAAGGTTGTGCATTAAGACAAGGCTCCAAGGTTTAATTAATCTAAAACCTAAGGTTGGTCTAATTTAATTTATAATATTTAAATTTAAATTTAAATTTAAATATATTATAAATTAATCAACCACGCCGACGTCAAATTAAATCGATGCATCGACGTGATTGCATGGAAGACAAAGGCATTATATATAATGCCCCAAAAGGCATTAATGAACAATTTTATCCTTGCTAATTCGTTTGGAGTGCATGCGAATTAAGGCTCGTGTTTAAAAGGCTTGACGATTTACGAAAAGCGTGAAGCAGGGAACGTGTGGGTGATTGGAGCACATAGGCCAGCTTGGCCTAGCGGTGCGTTGGCTTGGCGAGACAGAGGAGGTCCCGCGTTCGATTCGCTTGGAGGTTGCTTGCAAGGTCAAAGCGCTCGAAGCACGTTTTGATTATTTTGAAAGGCGTAGTTTCGTGAGGTTGTTGATGCAGTTCGTGCCTTTTTAGGCACGTGTGGGCGCGTGGCCCAACGATGGCTTGGCCGTGGTTAAGGCATTGGGAAGGAGGACGTCGGGGGATCGAATCCCTCCGAGAGGCAAAGGCAAGTTAATTTTTATATTTTAATTTTTATTAAATAGCCTTAAGGGAGAAATAAGGGTTATGCTATGCCCTAGAAAATTGAGAGATTTTTGATGGTTTTATTTTTGGAAGGGTAGCATATTATATATCATTGGAAAGCATTTTTCAAGGGCTATTTGATTAACTTGCTTAGAAGGAGAAATAAGGTGTGTGTAAAGAGATATTTCTGTTTTTGTAAAAGGGGTTCAAAAGTGAGTTTGATTTATTCTTTTTCAAAGGGGATTATTTCTTTCATGAGAGGACATGGTGAATTTTATTGAGTAGGAGTAATAAGGTGTTATTGGGATATTATTTTTATTGTTGTGATATTACTCAAGTCCTCTAACCTCTTTGTGATTGAAAAGGAAATATTTGAAAGTGTGTTGAGTTTGACAGATTTTGTGGACAACTCCTTGGCATCAAAAAGGTATGGGCAATATTCTCCATTGACTTGATTGGGTGATTGATTTCTAAAAATATCATTGGAGAGAAAAGGATTGATTGTGGTTTCCTTTTCGAAAGTGGTTGGTTTAATGCTTCAAGGTTTTCTGGATTGAGAGTTGTGATTAAACTTTGTTTTATAAGCATTGTTGTTGAAGCCAATTGGTTATGCAAAGAACTTGAACTTGAGTTAGAAAAGAACATGAGTATCATTGTTATGTGAGATTTGTGGTTGAGCATTATTGGAAACATTTTGAGTTGGTTGATACATGCTTGGACTAGGGTTTGTGAGAAAGGGTTGTTCCTTGAGGTGATTGGTTGAGTAGAGTTGATTAAGCCTAGTCAAGTGGATGTGAAGTGGTTGTTCAAGTTCCATGAAACAAACTATTCTATATTCTGATTTGAGTTGAGATTGAGCTTTGAGAATAGAACATATTGAGTCTCTAACAATTCTCTTTATGCTTCTATGAGATTGATTTGAGTTGAGATTGAGCTTTGAGAATAGAACATATTGAGTCTCTAACAATTCTCTTTATGCTTCTATGAGATTGATTTGAGTTGAGATTGAGCTTTGAGAATAGAACATATTGAGTCTCTAACAATTCTCTTTATGCTTCTATGAGATTGATTTGAGTTGAGATTGAGCTTTGAGTATAGAACATATTGAGTCTCTAACAATTCTCTTTATGATTCTATGAGATTGACAAGTTGAGAAAGCTTGTTGAGCAGATTTGGACAAGTTCTGAGTGGACTTGTTGAGCAGATTTGAACAAGTTTTGAGTGGACTTGTTGAGCAGATTTGAGCAGGTTTTGAGTGGACCTATTGAGCAGATTTGAGCAGGTTCTAAGTGGACTTGATTTGAGCAGGTTCTGAGTGGACCTATTGAGCAGATTTGAGCAGGTTCTAAGTGGACCTATTGAGCAGATTTGAGAAGGTTCTAAGTGAACCTATTGATAGATCTTTGGAGGTGATAGAGTATAGAGGACAGAGTCTCAGTGGATAGAGATCCAGCAACCAAGACAATTGAAGATAGATATTCTGAGTGAGGAGTCTTCAAGTGGAGAGAGATCCACCAGTCAAGTGCAATAGAGAGACAGAGTCTTCTAGAAGATCACTAGCCAGAGCTGAAGGGGAAAGAGTTCTCCTATGGAAGAGATCCATGAACTTGAGATTTAGGGGATCAACATCTCCTTTGGATAGAGGTCCATAAACATTGTAATTGGGAAGGATTCCCAAAATATTATTTGAGAAATATTTAGAAGAAATATTTTCTCTATGGAGGTAGCCCACATTGGGTGAACCACGTTAAAATCTATGTCTCTATTGTGTATGGTGTTTTGTGCATTGCTTTGATTACTACTATTGATACTGCTATCTATACACTACATAATATTGAATTGAAAAGAAAAGTAAAAAGTGGTCTTATACTATTCACCCCCCTCTCAGTATAAGCTTGTGTTCTTCAATTGGTATCAGAGTGGGTTCCTTCAGAAGAGTTTGATAGCTTGAAGGAAAAGTGGTCTAAGAACACAATGGATCAAAAGGATCAAAAGTATGGGTCCTTCAATAATGCAGTACCAGTATTTGATGGAAGTGACTTCTTGTATTGGTGTGTGTTGATGAGATTTCACCTGATGGCACTTGGCAATGAAGTTTGGGATGTAGTGGAATTTGGATATGATTCAACAGCCAATCCTCCTACAGATAAGGAAGGTAAGCTTCTAATGCATGCAAATTCAAGAGCTATGAATGCAATTATAAAAGGGTTGCGTAGATCAGAATCTATGAAGGTTATGGATTGTAAAACAACAAAAGATATGTGGGAACTATTGCATACCATATATGAAGGAGATAAAGGTGTCAGAAAAGCTAAAATCAAAAATCTCAAAGGAGAGTTTGAAAATTTAAGAATGAGGGATGATGAAAACATTCATGACTATCTCAGTAAGATTGATGAACTTGTACATGAGATGAGAGGTCTTGGAATGAAGGTTGATGAGTCTGATGCTTGTGATAAGATCTTGAGAACTCTTCCAAAAAGGTATAGTGAAAAGGTTTCTGCTATAGAAACATCAATTGATAGTGATTCTTTGACAAGGAATTCTTTGCTTGGCATGCTTACTACTTTTGAGATAAGAACAAAAGATCCTATTCCTCCGAAAGAAGTTGCATTCAAAGTGGACAAAAATAAAAAGGGTAAGAAGACAGAATCAAGTAGTGAGTCTTCTAGTGATGAAGAAGCAAATTATGGTAGAAGAGATAAAGGTTCCAGAAGACCTATAGATCTAAGATCTGTTAAGTGTTTCAATTATGGAAAGTATGGACATTATGCAACAGAGTGCAAAGAGCCAAAGAGCAACAATGATGAAGAAAAATAGGATCACAGGTACAGGGAATCAAAAAGACACAGGTACCAGAAGAAAAGCAAGGATGGATAAAATAGACAAGGGAAGAAGTTCTTCCAAAGGCAAAAGAGAAGCTACTATGCGGATAATGCAAGTAAGTACTCAATTGATAGTGATGCTAGTTTTTCAGACAATGATAGAGATGAAGTCCTATTTATGGTTGAAGAGAAAGAACAAGTTAAGAGAAAGACTCCAGTTATTCTCAAGTGTTTTAGATGTGGTAGATTTGGACATCTTGAAGATGATTGCACAAGGGATGGTTATAGTTTCAGTGATGATGATTTTGAAGATGCACTTGATAGACCAGATGAAAATCTTCTAATGGCATTAGAAGATGAAGTGAGTGATCCTATAGAAGACAAGCCAAAAGAAAGAAATGATATGGACAAAGGTAAACAAATAGAGGATTATTCAGTAGAGAATGGCTATGATCTCAAGGGAGAACTTATCTATGCCCTTGACACAGTAAAGAAGGTAAGAAAGCAACACTCTAAGCTTGAAAGTCAGTTTCAAGAATGTGATGAAGAAATATTATTGCTCATAGAGGATTTAGAAAAGTCAAAGGCTAAGGCAAGCAAGTTCAAAGATAAGTTAGAAGCAAAGATTTTGGAATGTGAAAAGTTAACACAAGAAGTGGCACTACTAAAGGAATATTTAGAGGATTCCAAGAATAAGCTATACAAGTATGTAAACAGTGCAAAGAGTGTGGATAAAATAGTCAAGATACAAAGAAGAGCAACAAACAAGACAGGTCTTGGTTCTAAACAAGTTCAAAAAGAAAAGGGAAAAAGAGTCTACTTCAAGACACTTCAGAAGAAGAAGATACTTCAGAAGAAGATACTTATAAGAGAGTGTAAGTGGGAGTGAGATACCATAGGATGAGTTGGACATCAAAGAGTTCAACAAAGATAGGAACAATGCACAGAGAAGATACAGATGGAACAACAATCGAAATAAAGAACTAGGAGACCAATGAGGTCAAGACAAGGAAGCTTCAATGGAAGATGTTTTTCATGTCACAGGTTTGGGCACATGGCTTCACTAGTGCAGGACACATGAAAGATAGGAATATGGAAAAGGATAACTTTTCCAAGGGTATTGCTACTCATGTAATGAGTTTGGTCACAAGGCAATGAATTGCAAGATTCATGACAAAAGAGGATATGGCTTCACTAGGAGAAATCCTAAGACAGTTGCACCTCCAAGGAATAATAACATTAAGTGTTATAAGTGCAATAATGATGGTCACATAGCAAGATGGTGTAGAGCAAATATTCCAGAATCAGGCATGAACAAGAACAAGAATATGAACAGAAAAAAAAGGAACAAGAAAAAGAACAAGAGATGAGAACAGAAACAGGAATAGAAAAACAGGATGAGAATAGGAACAGGAACATGGATGAGAACAAGAACAGAAATAGGAACAGAAGTGATGACAGGAACAGGGATGATGACTTGGAAAGAAATAGTCAGAGGATTCAGAAAACTCAAAAAAGAAGAGAGAAAGATAAAGGTAAAGAACAGTGCTTTCGGGGAGTAGAAATACTCCCACCCCAGAATTAACCACCTCATGTGGAGGTGGGGGAGGGGCTAAGCTAAGAGGCTCATTCTTAGCCCCGAGCCCCAAAGGTGACCCTTTGCCATTGATGTCAAAGGGGGAGAGATTTGTGTATATTGGGGAGATATTTGATATGGGGAGAGATTTGATATTTGAGAGAGCATTGAGCCAGGGGGAGCAAAGTCCCAGGGGAGCAAAAAGAAGGTCAGGTTTCAGTAAAAGGATATGGGTTGCCATCAATGACAAAGGGGGAGATTGTTGGACATTTTGAGTCCTCTAAGTCAAAGTTGTCATTGATGTCACCTGATAGAGTTATCACTCATATCAAGGAATTCGACAAGAAATAAAGTCATCCAAGGTTGTCACTATCATCCAAGAAAAAGCTTCAAAAGTGCAAAAGTGAAAGGAAAAAGGCTCCATAATATTTTAATATTATTGGGAGCACAAGTTAAGTGATTGGTTCATAAAAACCCAAGATGGGTTATTGCAAAGGTTAAAAAGGAGGTTTAATAATTATTTATAAATTATTTAAATTCACAAGGAATTTAAATTTTATAAATAATATTCGATTATACCAAGGTTGTGCATTAAGACAAGGTTCCAAGGTTTAATTAAATTTAAAACCTAAGGTTGGTCTAATTTAATTTATAATATTTAAATTTAAATTTAAATTTAAATATATTATAAATTAATCAACCAAGCCGACGTCGAATTAAATCGATGCGCCGACGTGATTGCATGGAAGACAAAGGCATTATATATAATGCCCTAAAAAGCATTAATCATTTTTCATCCTTGCTAATTCGTTTGGAGTGCATGCGAATTAAGGCTCGTGTTTAAAAGGCTTGACGATTTAAGAAAAGGTTGAAGCAGGGAACGTTTGGGGTTTTGGAGCACATAGGCCAGCTTGGCCTAGTGGTGCATTGGCTTGGTGAGACAGAGGAGGTCCCGCATTCGATTCGCTTGGAGGTTGCTTGCAAGGTCAAAGCGCTCGAAGCGCATTTTGATTATTTTGAAAGGCGCCAGTTTGTGAAGTTGTTGATGCAGTTCATGCCTTTTTAGGCAAGTGTGGGTGCGTGGCCCAATGATGGCTTGGCCGTGGTTAAGGCATTGGGAAGGAGGACGTCGGGGGATCGAATCCCTCCGAGAGGAAAGGCAAGTTAATTTTTATATTTTAATTTTTATTAAATAGCCTTAAGGGAGAAATAAGGGTTATGTTATGCCCTAGAAAATTGAGATATTTTTTATGGTTTTATTTTTGGAAGGGTAGCATATTATATATCATTGGAAAGCATTTTTCAAGGGCTATTTGATTAACTTGCTTAGAAGGAGAAATAAGGTGTGTGTAAAGAGATATTTATATTTTTGTAAAGGGGTTCAAAAGTGAGTTTGATTTATTCTTTTTCAAAGGGGATTATTTCTTTCATGAGAGGACATGGTGAATTTTATTGAGTAGGAGTAATAAGGTGTTATTGGGATATTATTTTTATTGTTGTGATATTACTCAAGTCCTCTAACCTCTTTGTGATTGAAAAGGAAATATTTGAAAGTGTGTTGAGTTTGACAGATTTTGTGGACAACTCCTTGGCATCAAAAAGGTATGGGCAATATTCTCCATTGACTTGATTGGGTGATTGATTTATAAAAATATCATTGGAGAGAAAAGGATTGATTGTGGTTTCCTTTTCGAAAGTGGTTGGTTTAATGCTTCAAGGTTTTCTTGGATTGAGAGTTGTGATTAAACTTTGTTTTATAAGCATTGTTGTTGAAGCCAATTGGTTATGCAAAGAACTTGAACTTGAGTTAGAAAAGAACATGAGTATCATTGTTATGTGAGATTTGTGGTTGAGCATTGTTGGAAACATTTTGAGTTGGTTGATACATGCTTGGACTAGGGTTTGTGAGAAAGGGTTGTTCCTTGAGGTGATTGGTTGAGTAGAGTTGATTAAGCCTAGTCAAGTGGATGCAAGTGGTTGTTCAAGTTCCATGAAACAAACTATTCTATATTCTGATTTGAGTTGAGATTGAGCTTTGAGAATAGAACATATTGAGTCTCTAAAAATTCTCTTTATGCTTCTATGAGATTGATTTGAGTTGAGATTGAGCTTTGAGAATAGAACATATTGAGTCTCTAACAATTCTCTTTATGCTTCTATGAGATTGATTTGAGTTGAGATTGAGCTTTGAGAATAGAACATATTGAGTCTCTAAAAATTCTCTTTATGCTTCTATGAGATTGAGTTGAGTAAGAGATTAAGCATTGAGTATAGAACATATTGAGTCTCTAACAATTCTCTTTATGATTCTATGAGATTGATATACAAGTTCTAGTGGACTTGTTAAGCTAATTTGAGCAAGTCTTAGAGAACTTTGAGAGATTTGGAAGTTAGTGACTTTTGAGAGATTTGAGCAAGTTCTAAGAGTGAGCTTGTTGAGCATATTTGAACAAGTTCTGAGTGAACCTGTTGAGCATATTTGAACAAGTTCTGAGTGGACTTATTGAGCATATTTGAGCAGGTTTTGAGTGGACTTGTTGAGCATATTTGAGCAAGTTTTGAGTGGACCTATTGAGCAGATTTGAGCAGGTTCTGAGTGGACCTATTGAGCAGATTTGAGCAGGTTTTGAGTGGACCTATTGAGCAGATTTGAGCAGGTTCTGAGTGGACCTATTGAGAATATTTGAGAAGGTTCTGAGTGAACCTATTGATAGAGCTTTGGAGGTGATAGAGTATAGAGGACAGAGTCTCAGTGGATAGAGATCCAATAGCCAGGACAATTGAAGATAGATCTTCTGAGTGAGGAGTCTTCAAGTGGAGAGAGATCCACCAGTCAGTGCAGTAGAGAGACAGAGTCTTCTAGAAGATCACTAGCCAGAGTTGAAGGGGAAAGAGTTCTCCTATGGAAGAGATCCACGAACTTGAGATTTAGGGGATCAACATCTCCTTTGGACAGAGGTCCATAAACATTGTAATTGGGAAGGATTCCCAAAATATTATTTGAGAAATATTTAGAAGAAATATTTTCTCTGTGGAGGTAGCCCACATTGGGTGAACCACGTTAAAATTTGTGTCTCTATTGTGTATGGTGTTTTGTGCATTGCTTTGATTACTGCTATTGATATTGCTATCTATACACTGCATAATATTGATTTGAAAAGAAAAGTAAAAAGTGGTCTTATACTGTTCACCCCCCTCTCAATATAAGCTTGTGTTCTTCAAAAATTAACCCTCAATCATTAGATGGACATAAATTCATTATCATTGCCATTGAGTATTTTACTAAGTGGGTTGAAGCCATGCCTTTATCTTCAACAATTAGAAATCAAGTTTCTAAATTCATTGTTAACCAAATCATTAGTCGCTATGGTATATCATCTGTCTTAATAGTAGATAATGGTACACCCTTCAAGAATAAAGAAGTCCACAAGATTTGTACCAAATATAAAATCCAATAAAAATGGTCAACGCCTTACTACCCTCAAGGAAATGGTCCAGCAAAATCCTCTAACAAAATATTAATCAAACCCTTAAGAAATTGATCAGTAAAAATGGTTGAGATTGGCATTTGCTACTTTATCCTGCCTTATGGACGTATCAAACTAGTATTCATATGCCCATAGACACAACACCTTATGTATTAATTTATGGAATTTAGGTAGTATTTCCTTTTGAACTTGAAATACCATCCCTAAGGGTCTTATTGCAAGACTCCTTTGTTGGTGATGAATATTTTTTAGGTCATATTCATCAATTAGAGATTTTAGATAAAAAATGTATCAATGCCCTAGAACACTTAAGAACTTACCATAATAGAATTTGATGTGCCTACCATAAGAAGGTATGCCCAAGGTCCTTTGAATTTGGGGACTTAGTCCTCAAAGAAAATTAAAAGAACACTAATGCTAAAGATAAAATTAATGGTAAATTTGTACCTAATTGGTTAGGCCCCTTCATCATCATTGCAAAATTTGGATTTGGAGCCTATCACCTAGCCACATTAGATGACCAAGAACATAAATAACAAATTAACATAATGCATCTTAAATGATATTATGCTTGAATTTGCATGACTTGCTTGCTCATGTGCCTGATTTCATGGTTCCTTGTTTGCATGGTTTCCTGAATTCATACTTGTCTGAAATCATGTGCCTAATTGCATGGTTGCTTGCGTTTACCTGCTCATACCATCAAGTCATGGGGATTTGCAATGAGGCAACGATGATCCTAGCTAGAAAATGATCACTTACACTGCATTTGCATTGGGTATATAATGTTAGCAGTCCTCCTAGTCCAATAAATGATTACCTTCCTTTCTTTTGTTATGCTTTATTCTATTATCCCATTTCTTTTATCAACATTATTCTCTTATTTTTCCTCTATTAGATTAAGTGATGTATGATGTGATTATTTGCATCCCTAATGACCCTACCGTATCCCTTTATTTTGTACCAATAATATGATATTATCTTGATGATTCAAATCAATCATAAATCAAATAGGATTTCAATACTCATTCTTAATTACCAATAAATCAAATATCAACATAACTTTCATCAAAATCCTATTTATCACCAATCCTCAAGATCATTTCATATGACCTCTTAATTGTTAGCTTTTGAGGTAGATTGCAATGGGAGATGGCAATCACAAGATGCAAAAATATAAGAGAAAGTAAATTTATGAGATTGTAGAAATATGCTATAAATAGAAATGACGAAAATGAATACAATATTGCTATGGAGGAAATGGACACTCCATGCAAGATGCTACAGGACTACATTGTACTCCATCACTAATGGAGTTACACAATAATACTACTACTACCTATTGTCTTATCAATCTCTTACAATGAGGCCCTTTTATAATGGAAGATAGATTCCTTGGCCAACACTCTACCTAGTTGTACAAGGGACACCTTGCACATTTACAACTTGCACATTGACACTTGTGCATTTATTACATTGCATAAAGTAACTAGATAACTTCCCCTAAAGTAATCTAATGTCCTAAGTATGTACCTAGGAAGGTACATTTACATGATCCAAATGATGTAATAGACTCTAACTCTAACACCCCATGTATTACATTATTTGGGTATTGAAGACTTTAGTCTTCAATATGGATCTTCTTATTTTAGATGCTCTTTGACTTGTTCAGGTTCATCATCTTCTTCTATCTATTCTCCTGTATTGTTCTCTCTGTGAGTATCTTCATTTGGTTCTGCTTCTTCCTCTGATTGTTGATGGCTGAGTAGAGCATGGTGCAATTGTCCCCTCATATTTTTTATTTTGATTCTTTTGCACTTGCCTCTATGATGTATTGGTTCTTCATTTTCTTCAACCTGTTCTTTTGGAAATGTGTTAGCATCATTTTGAAATATAACAATGTCTTGTGAGATTTCCATTGAGTCTAGGATATATGTGTTCCCATGGATTGATCCTGTTGCTTCTATCTCACCTTGATTCAAGATAAGACATGTATTGATGCCATTCATATATCTGAAGTTGACCATATAGTTGTTTTCCACCAACTTGCTTACTGAAATGAGATTGAATGTTAATCCAGGAATATACAATACTTTTTGTAGCAAAATATTTGGAAATGATTTGCTTGGTGTTACACATCCATATCCATGAATAGGATAGGTTTGGCTATCTGCAATTCTTAGTCTGTAACCTTTGATGATTTCAAGGTAGTCAAACCATTGTAGATTTCCTATCATATGATGACTTGCACCTGAGTCAATGTACCAAGTGTTATCATGCTTTGTGGAGTGATTCTTGTTAGAGCAATTTTTGCACTTATTGCATGATGTTCCTTTTTCCATTTGAAGAAGTAGAAGAAAAGAGTGAGAATTTTGGTAGTATACCTTATAGCTCCCAATATTAAGGTATATGTAAACCTTTAGAGTATATAGGCTTGATTTGATAAAATCTTTGTTAACTCTTAGGTTTTGTAGACTTCCTTATATCTCCCTATTGATGAGAGTTCACAAACCTAATAAGTTTTTAGGTTTTGTAGCAAGCTTACATCTATCCAATGAATTTAGAACTTGATAATTTTTAATGGATGCTAATATTACCAAGTTTTGTAGAATGCCTTATGACTCCCTAGGATGTTTTGGATAGGATATATGATCAATATAGTGCTTTTGTAAATTGTAGTTCAATTTTGAGTTGATTTTGTAAAATTTTGTAAACACCAAAAACAACTTTTCTATCTCCTTATTACTCCTATTGAACTAAGCACTATTTTCAATTCTTTGAAGAGGTTTTGAAGTTGGATTTATTTTTCCTCCTTTAAGTGTTTTGAGACAACACTATTATAAAAATCCCAACCTTTGAAAATTTTAATAAACCTCTTTAAATACCCCTTTTGGTTGATTTTAATGTTTTCTAATTTCCAATTCCTAAATTTGATGTTGTATTCCTTATAACTCCCAAATTTGGAAAGATTAGAAAATAATATTTGCAAGTAATTTAAATTTCAATAATAACCCTTATTTCTCCTTGATAACCTTTTGCAAATATTAACAAATCTGAAATATGCTTGCTTAATAAATCTCTAATGTTGAATATTGCAATAGAAGATAAAATGTTCCCTTATAACTCCAAAAACCTTATATTAAAAGCAAGCTAAAAATCAACCTTTACCTTAATAGTCCTTCAATGTTGTGCATCAGTAGATTCGTAGCTATGTGTTGTGTAGTGCTCATGGGCAGTCAAAGCCCTCTTTGATCGGTGTTAATTCACTCCTTGATTGGTGATCCTTATCTTCTGCAACTGACGTTGAAAGATACCTTGAAATATGCTTTGCAGGGCTTCTCTGAATGCAAGTGTTGTTCATTGGTTTTATGACAGTGTCTTAAATGTTTTTCTTACACCGTTGAATGGTGTATGGCTTGAAATAGTCATTTTCTCTAAGTAAGCCTCAATGCTTAACTCCGTTTGACTTCTCTCTTGCTTCGCTTTATTGCATTCTGCTTCACACTATTGTATTCTTCTTCGTTCTCCAAGATCGGTGTCTTAAGTAAGATGGGCTTCATGACAAGTGTCACACGAAGCATTACAAGGTAGGTGTCTTCAATGTACCTTCGACAATGATGAGGTTGGTGGTAACCTCCAAATATTCTTAACTCCCTCCAAATGAATGTAACTCCCTTTAGGTGAGCGCTTGGGTCTTCATGAACGTTGGGAAGCTTAGAGAATTTGTGCCAAGTGGCACTCAAGGCTTGTGCATGCAAGCCTCCTTTCTAACGCTCCAAATATGAGCTTGCAACCCTAATTCTTCCTTTATCTTTGCACCCTACGTGAGCTTGCTATGTTTCTTGATATGCAAGCTTCCTTTTGCATGTTGGCTTGGTGAGGATGATAGATGGCTATAGCTAGATTGCTTCATGGTTCTATGGCACACTTTTGAGCTTTCCTTTTGGTGGATGTTCACTTCAATGGATACCTTAGGTATAGCTCTTATCTTTGCACCTATTTGCAGGTTTTGTAGCTCATTTTTAATGCTGATTTGTGCCCTTCTTTAGTGTTGGTTATAATAGCCAATAGGTAGCCCTTTTTCTTTATCTTTTACGTAGATAACCTATCATTGAATGCTACCATTTTTCTATGTAAGCATGAGTGATAATACCTTCTTTCAATGGCTCCATTATTGTAGGTGACATGTTGCTTATAGGTCTGGATTTGATGGAGGAAAATGGTGTTTTTAAACACCTCAACTCTTGGACGTGTGAGCTCTTCGGTGGCTCCTTCCTTTGATTACAAATTTGTTGATCGTGTGAGCTCTTTGGTGGCTCCTTCCTTTGGCCACAACTCTACTAGATAAAGATGTCCTTATTGCCCCCTATAAATAGTAATACTTTTGTTCTTCCAAGGAACAAAAGATGTGCCTTTTGTAATAAGTATATCTTGCACCAAAATGAAGAATTTTTTTTAATCCTTCTTGCTTCTTCTTCTTTGGATGATAGTCAATCCAAGCTAATGAAATGTTGTTTTGAATAAGGATTCCTGCACTCTGTGCTGAAAAAGAAACCCTTATATTCTCCTTGAATCTTGAGACTTCCAAGGTCTCGATTTGAGGCTTCCTTCAAGGACTTCAATGGTGGTTTTCTACTCCACCTTTTTTCTTGTAATGGTGGCTTCTTTTGGCCATGAAAGTGCTACAAATTTTTTTATATAGTTTTTGTGCTTTTTAACAACACAAACTAATTGAGAGCAACTAGTTAAAAAATCAACTAGAATGGTGCTTAATAGATGCACTTTAAATGGTAACAATAATTTCACCTTATTTCTCCACTAATTTCTCAAAAATGCTCTTAACAATTCCACTGCAACCTTTCAAGCATAATCTAGAATAAATTCTTACAAATTTCACTACAAACATAGTTGTAGGATCTAGTCTTCTTTTTCAAGATATAAGATAGGTAGTTGATTGTAACTTCTAAAATCTAATCAACTCCTAATGTGCAAATGAACCTTAAAAGAATTTTTTCTCTTTTGCACTTTTGAAGACTGTAATTCAATTTTCCTCTTTGCAACTTTTGATCTAATATAAGGTGCTTTAACAAATCTTATAAGTAATCCAATTAATGAATTTACTTGCACCAATAGTTGCTTACCTTTTTTGATAGCTTTTGTAGAGGATGTAGATCAAGCTTGTTGCTTTAGATTTTTGCAACTTTTGTTAGCTTTTCCAAAAGCTCCTCCTTCACCAAAAAGAGGTCTCAAACTTTCTTTCATGAGCCTGGGGTTTGGTGGTTTGTTCTTCTCTAGTAATATTCTCCTTTCTATTGTGGATTTGGAGGAATATTTATGCCTTCTTGAAAGGCAATATTCAAATATCTCGACTTTGACAAGATTCTTCTATCTTCAAGTCTTCTTGTCGAATTTTGACTTCAAGCAGGATCTTCTTCTCAAGACTCTAAATGTCTTGAGGTCTTCTGTATCTTCTTTGGCACTCCTTGCCAATTCTTCTTCTCTTGATTGGGCTTGTTGTTGGATGGTGATAATTGTCCCAAATATTTCCCTTATCAAAAATTTTCTCCTTGATGGAGAATTTCTCCAATGAGTTCTTCTAGGAACTCTTTTGATGATCTTGCTTCAGCAACAAGGCTCTCCAAGCCTTTTTCCTTGAGACCTCTCCTAGGTCTTCGATTCTGCAACTACTTTGGTCTTCCTTGAGACCTTCTTCAACTTCTAGAATTGAGATCTCCTTCTTGGATCTCTTGATTCTGCTACTTCTAGATTTGAACAGGACTCTCCTAGTCCTTCTCGTCCTTCCAAGAATGGAAGTTTCTTCAATGAGATCTTCACCTAATCTCTTCACCTTCAAGTTTGCTTCAGGTGTTGGATTGATTCTGAAGAAAATACTCTTCCTAAATTTCTTGTAGGAAGTTTCCCAACTCACTGAATCTCCTTTCCCTACAACAAATGATTAGTACTAAAATATGAATCTACTTCTGAATTAGGTACTCTCTTCTGGAGTCTTCTTCAGGATCAAGGCTTCTGTGGCCTTTTTTTATCAAGGCTTTTGTGGCCTTTTCTTAGATCAAGGCTTTTGTGGCATTTTCTTAGATCAAGGCTTTTATGGCCTTTTCTTAGATCAAGGCTTATGGCCTTTTTAGTATCAAGGCTTCTATGGCCTTTTCTTAGATCAAGGCTTCTATGGCCTTTTTAGGATCAAGGCTTCTATGGCCTTTTCTATTGTGAAGTTGACTTTATCGATGGAGATCTTCAATCTCTAGACTTCACTATGACTCTTTCTCCTAGAGTCTCTTCTGTAGTATTCTTCTCTTGCAACAACTAATATCTGCACTATGAAGGCACTCCGACCTTCGGGAAACGAAGTTGAAATCTCCTAGATTTCTATTGTAGGAGGTGTCCCAATCATCTGAGAGTTAGTTCCCTACAATAAAAGAAACTTCAGGCAATAGTAAACTTTTCAGATCTCTTAGATGAGCTTCACTAGTTGATTCATCAAACTAGTGGATCAAATGTTGAGTCCTTATCTTCACGAGTTTTTCTATAACTCTATGGGAAGACTCTAAGCCAAATGAATTTCACAATTTCTCTTTCCAATATATTCTACCAAATAATATTAAGGTAATAAAATTCACATGCAATGGGTTCAATGGAACATTCGATTTGCAAAAATCGAAGCTATGGTGACTGGCCCTATTTTAACAATAGTACTTTCTCGAAGCTCTCCCTACCACCTTGATTCTTTTGAATATTTTTGCAAGAGCCTATGCACTGTGGCAAATCAGGTTCACAAAAATTTAGGCTCAATAATAATGGTGGTTCTCCTCTCAATCTATAGTAGCTAGTTCTACTATGACTAGATCTACCATGGCTCTAATACCACTGTTAGCTTTTGAGGTAGATTGCAATGGGATATGGCAATCACAAGATGTAAAAATATAAGAGAAAGTAAATTTACGAGATTGCAAAAATATGCTATAAATAGAAATGACGAAAATGAATACAATATTGCTATGGAGGAAATGGACACTCCATGCAAGATGCTACAGGAATGTTAGAATAATACATTATTTTATTAAATGTAAGGGTATTAATGAAAGGGTACGTCTCTTTAGACTACCAAGTTTCATGTACAAATATTCATATTGATATAATAAAATAAGTGTGCTTCTCATAATACATTTTCCACTGATATGGTATCAGAGCATCGGGGTTTGCCATCAAACCTGTGAGGATCCTTGTATTACAGACTCAAAGTGGTGCATCCAATGCCCATAAAAATATTCTGAAGTGCCCAGCATTCAGAACATCAGTGTTGTACAAAAAAATCATCATTATCATTCGCTAGAAGAAGGATATATATCGATTAAAAAAAATCATCTACATACAAAAATATACCATTTATTGGTTGATCAAAGAAGCTCTCAAAGCCAACATAACCATGTTGGGTCCTATCCTTCCCATATCAAAACAACTCATCTTGCTAGAGATATTCAATGAGACTCATAAGCATCAACATTCCTTTGTTCGTTTACCTGCTATGACGTAGTCCGTATTTCTTAAGTAGGAGTAGACCAGATTCAACAAAGATTACAGAGGCTATGGATATTTTGCATGTATTCTTGTAGGTGTCCTACAATAGCATCGATGCTGCCCTAGGTACCGTATTCGACGTCGATGATCCTTAGCACATTGCCTAGTGACTTACTGAGCATACATTGGAGGTCCTCAAACATAATGGGCCCACCAGTGGTGTAGGCTACAACACCGTTGTGCAGTGATCACAAAAGTACCATCTTGTCTACCATTTATTTTAAAATAATATGGTCTAATTAAACCATGGGCTCTCAACCATGGTGGTAGAAATAGATTGCAATGAGAGCTTCAGTTTAGTGGCAGCAATGTGAATCAGGGAGTAGCAAAAGTAAGTGGATAAGTTTTGATTGACAATCACTAGTTAAATCCAATGCTCACTCAAGACTACTGCCTGAAGCCCAAGACTGCTACCAATCCTATGAAAAAATGGTGTTAGACAATGGTGAATAATGTTCCAAAGGTGAAGAAGCGTGATATCATCAAATGAGAGGATGATGGGGATTTTCATGTGCCTTCATAACAACCAACATAAATAACATGCAGAAACAATGCGAGGACCATTACCATTAAATTTGTAACCTAAAAATATTGATGAAACCAAATGCCAATTCTGTGAATCGATCTAGCATAAAATAATTCTCAACCGCATGCATGATAAGATTAGAGTTTTATAAATTTGGCGTATATATATTAAAGTCCTAATATTCAACTTTAATATATATTTTAGAGTACAGGTATTAAATTTATAACATGACTTTAAAAATTGAATATTAGTACGACAAGGAAAAATTGATAGCGTGGGGATGCCCTTATCACGCAAGACAACACATAGTCGTCAATGTTGGTCAAACTAGCCATATAACGCAAGTACCACACACTCCTTTGCCATGTTGACTGGGTCTGTTCTGGTTCCAACGTGGTAGCTTCTCACCAACTCTATAAATTTACTGTATGCTGGATTCAGAGTTATAAGCTCTATGCATAATAAAAAATCTTAATGCATAGTAGCACACTCTTTTGAATAATATCCTAGAGCGCTCTTTATATTCACATGAAGAAAAGAAAGTTATAAAGTTATATGACATATTAACTTTATAAAATTGTATTAAGTTATAAAATTATAATATTATAAAGTTATATTACATATTAGTAACTTTATAATATTTATAAATTTCATATTTATAAATCTCATTAGTATAAAAAAATAAAAAAAAACAAAATAAAGAAATGGTGAAGGTGCATATTTTCTTCATTTTCCCAATATAAAAGTACCACTATATATTTTGCCCACGTGAAATGGTGCAATCAAGTGCTCCTAAAATATTGCTTTTTGATTCTCAAGTCCTCAAAGGTGACAATTATGCGGCCTAAAAAATGAAGATTCAAGCCATTCTTGAATTTGAAGATTTATGGGAGATTGTTACTGGGACTGAGCAACGTCCATAAACTGTTGGCAAAGATCAGAAAATATTTAATAAATTAAACCATAAGGCTCATATGATCCTACTACTTGGTATCTCGGACAATATCCAACCTTATGTTCAGGATTCTAATACTTCTACTGAAGTATGGACAAAGTTGCAACAAGTGTATGAGTCAAAGAACCAAAATCCAATTCTTCATCTTCAAGGATAATTGCACACTCTAAGATTTCTTCACTGAGTGGCGATGCTTCGTGCCTCCCTACAAGCACTAGGCGAGATAGTGGAAGATAAGCTCTTGGTACCCATTATCCTACGAGCGCTCCCGAAGTCGTATCGCACCTTTGTGATGACCATGAACCTTGCATCATAAGCTAGATTTTGAAGAATTAATCAATATATTGCAACAAGAGGAAGCATTCCATAAGAAATCAAATAAATAATAGCATGCCATGATGATAAACCAACAAATCCAAAGCAAATAAAATCCCAAAAAACCACAAAAAGCTGTTTGATTTATGGTAAGAAGGGACATGACTTGCATGAATATTGGTAATATTATTTTACTCAGGGAGATTCAAGTAACAGGAATATTAAGCAAATAGGACCACCTCCTAAGAACAAGGGGGAGTGGAACCAAAGATGACCACAAAACTAGCAACAAGGGAATATTGCCAATACTGATGACGAGGAGAAAATTGAGTAACATTGCTCTTGTTCATTAGGAGCAACCATCCACCATCGTCATGAGATGAGTTTCACCTTGAGGGGGGAACATACTTAACAATAGAGTGAACCTCATATGTAGTGATCTACTCTATCACACTCGACGGTTGCAATGGTTGGTTACCTATGCAAACTGGTAGGATGAAAATATTACAATAAGGACATTCATAGTTGTTAAAGCAAAGTGAGGGATGACCCACTTTTGCTTAAGTAATCAAGACAATTATTTTACTTAGACCTAAAGGATGAACTAGAGGCAGATCCAGAGGCAAATGAGTGAGAGGTAGACCTAGAGGTAAAATAACCTAGAGGTAGACCCAGAGGCAAAATGACCTAGAGACACACCCAGAGGCGGACCTAGAGGAATTTACCTAAGCAAGAGCAGCTAAATCCAAAAATATTATTCCACCTAATGTATTATAGGGGGGAATTTTAGAATAATACATTATTTTATTAAATTTAAGGGTATTAATAAAAGGGTACATCTCTTTAGACTACCTAGATTCATGTATAAATATTCATATTGATATAATAAAATAAGTGTGCTTCTCATAATACATTCTCCACTGATGAGGACTACATTGTTCTCCATCACTAATGGAGTTACAAAGTAATACTACTACTATCTACTATCTTGTCAATCTCTTACAATGAGGCCCTTTTATAATGAAAGATAGATTCCTTGGCCAACACTCTACCTAGTTCTACAAGGGACACCTTGCACATTTATAACTTGCACATTGACACTTGTGCATTTATTAAATTGCATGAAGTAACTAGATAACCTCTCACTAAAGTAATATAATGTCGTAAGTATGTACCAAGGAAGGTACATTTACATGATCCAAATGATGTAATAGAATCTAACTCTAACATTAATACACTGATATCTTCTTCTAATGTGTTGCAATTCTACAGTTTCTTGTATACATATTGTGCAATAGAATATTTCAGTATCTTGGCATGGCCTATCAAATAATCATGACATACATTCATCAGATTCATCAAAGGTTGCTTGTTTAATAAATCACTTAGGTAGTGAAGTCTTATTAATCCAATGTCTTGTATACCTATAATTCTTTGTAAGCATTATTAGGCACTGGATTAATAGTGCTTGTCTTTCCTGCTTGGTTTATTAAACAAGCATGCAATCAAACCAAAATCACCATACCCAATCCATCATGTTGAATAGGTACAGGGATCCCTAGTATATCCAGTTTATCGTAGCTTTGTAATTCCTTGCAAAGTGTGACAATTAATGGCTACTTTGAACCCTTAGTCATGGTGGATTTCTTTGGAAACATATTCTAAAATCCTATATCATACATATTTTATATGACTATGTAGTGCGGCCCCATGTGCCACCTAGATAGATAGATATTATCTATCCATTACTATAATATTTTATGGATATGCTAACTTATGGATAGTTCGTCATGATTGACACATTTGGCAACACTCTCATCGCAAATGTCCTAAGTTTCTTATATATCATTGATGAAACCGAAATTCCACGTCTGACATATAACATGTTTGATATTTTTTATATATAAGCTAGATAAGGGACGAGAGTGATTGAATTTGTTTGACAATATACTAAGTAATTTAAGACACTATCATCGTCATTATCCCAATTAATTGATCATAAAATTTCTATCTAAACATATGGTTGTCATGAGGTCTAAGGTGCCACTTCCGTAGGCAGGGACCTTTTATCCACTATATTGCATATTTGTAATTTATGAGTAGGGCATGTAATGAATAAACTACCTCTACCATAATGATTGGTACAGTAGGTAGTATACTTACTACACCAGTATCAAGTCATCTTATATATTGTCAATAGAATCAAGTCCTCTCATTTGGTGCCTTGTGTATCTAAAAATATTTTTATATCACTAGATAATGAAATGACAACCTCAAATTCACTTGCCAATATACTAGGCGATTTGAGCTACAATCATTACAACAAATCTTATTTTTCAATTTTAATTTTAGATCTAGCATATATTTTATACATCATTATCTTCAAATAATTTATTTCTAATCACAACTATACAAATTTACCTCATCTATTTTTAGACTCCTAAGGGCGATGGGATTGTATGATCAACACCTTGCATGCATATGATAATTTATAGGTGTGCAAGGTAGTGGATCATGGAGTACCATTTCTACTCATCATTCTATAATATGACTAGGAGACATCTTATTTCACCATGGTGACAATGAACACTAGTTGTCATACCCTCCCAATTGCATGTTTCTCCAAGAAAAGATAATGTTTCTTGCCAATATTTTGTGTATATGCAATTTTTTGTACTTGTGCTTGACAAAGGTAAGATACATCCTCTTTCCTCATAAAAGCATACACTGATGCAATGTAACATTTAGTCATTTTCATATGTTATCAATACAATCACATATATTCTTTTACAAAATATCATGTCAACAAATTTTAGGCCATGTGCTTTGGTAGAGCATTGGACCTTTGTGGAAAGGTAACTTATTTTACCAATGTCCTACACATGCATTTTTTTGTACATACAATGGGTAAAGGTGAATAAATTCATCTTTCCTTGGATATTCGTGTAATATTATACCATAAATCCTGCAAACTTGTTGTCACATCTTGTCAATGCCATCACAAATTTGGTCAATCTCATGTTTGCAATAAGTATCAGCATCAAGTACACCACAATAGAGCATAAGATCTTTGTGGAAATATGACTTCTATTATCCATGTTCTATGCATATACAATTTCTTGTATATATGCAAGACAAGGGTGAAGAACTTCACTTTTCCTCGGATATCTATATTATGTCATGGCACAAATATTGCACAATCATTGTCACATTTCATCACACACATGCTCTAGCTTATCTACTAGATCACATTGGAGGATTGACCCTATTGATCCTATGACTTGTAATCATGCAATCATTTGTATGCCTACCAGTCAAGGGATCAATGGTGTCAAATTTTCTAGCCTAGTCTACTAGATATGTAGGAGACAAATCAAACCTTATCAAATATATTTTATCGATCAAAATCCATAACTCATTTTTGTGATTAGTTATGAGGCCCAAATTGCTATCCAGACAAGTAGACACTTTGTTTCTAGTATCTTGCATGTTCATAATCATTTATAAATGTGCCATTCATTGGAAGCAGAGTTTCTATTGCCTTGGTAGGCATACTTGGAAACACTCTCTTTATAAAAGGTTTTAATTTCTTGTATATTAGCGAGGGAATAAATTTATCATGACCAATATCTCATGTGTCTATAAATATTTGCATATGCATTAGGTACTGGCCACCAAGATTCAAACCTCTTGCTGATGTACTAAGAAATCCAGGATATATTCATCACACAAATAGATAAATTTCTTATCATCTATCCTTACAATTAGTAGTAAGGCCCAATGTACCATCTGGGAAGACTATAATCTCATATCCACTTTCTTATTGACTCATAATGACACTATCAACATACTAGTTAATGGATATGATTTTACAATCACCATGGATGACACCTTCAACAATGCTCTTTTCACATAGTTCTAATTTTTCTTATATATCAAAGAAGAAATCGGGTTCTTATGTTCAATATTTTGCATATTTGTGACTCTTTGCATATGTGTTAGGTAACAAGTATGACGCCCCAAATCCTCTCATTGACATATTAAGTGATTTAGGACATCTTCATCACATCAATCGTATTCATCAACAAATACTTGTCATCACATTAAAATCAATACATCTATGAATTTGTGTGGGGGCAACGTGTTTCTTGAATTCACATTCAATAAATCACACCATCTCAACAATCTAAGCTAGTCATACATTTTCCCACTCATTTGAGGGTATGTCGAAGTAGATATACATATTATCATTATTTTATGATCAACATGCTTTTTACATAAAAATGTCATGCATGCATTATCATAAATATTTTATCATGTACAAAGATCATATATGCAAATGTATTTCATTTTCAAACACTACAAACATTCATGCCCTCTATGACATTTTACACTTATTCAAACATGCTCATATCTCATTTATTCCCCCTATGACATTTTACATCTATTCAAAATGTTAAAGTATATTATATTATTTAGTACATGCCAATGTACCTCCTTGGTACAACCTTGTAAATATTAGATTAGGGTTGTGTCCTAGATTAGAGTGTGATTAAATATTTTATGTAATGTAATAATGTGCAAGAAATGCACAAGTGTCATGTAAATAAGTGTGCAAGTGTAATATGTGTAAATGTGCACAAGTGTCTCATATATAAGTGTGCACATATGTTCTTAGATTAGGAAGTGTTATGTGAAGAGTCATGTCTAAGTGTGCATACAAGATAGAGTCATGTGTATGCAAGTGTCAAGTAGATAAGCCAAGAGTCATGAGACTTGGCATAAGGAAATGAGTGAAGTAACTAAAGAGTCATCCTACAATGGCTATATATTAGTATGTAGCAAACATAGCCAAGATCATCTACGTCACTTACATTACAATTATCTTGTAATAGATTCTTACGATACATTTGTAAAAGAAAGAGGATTAATAAAGTTTGCATGCATTTGAGAAACTAATATTGTAAGTCTTGCTACATGTTTTGTACATGTATGACTCAGGCTATTACATACATATTTTAGCTTACTAATGAATGTTACTAGATATATTACTATGCCTTGATTTATGTTTTAGTTGGATCATATTATTCTAGTTACATTAATATTTTATCTTATTATATTGTAGCTATAATATATTTGATCCTATGAATAATTATCGTGTGAGTTTCATATTAATATTAAGGCTTAAAAAGCCATCACAAACATGCTTAGATCTCTCTCACACTTCTCATAGTGTGAGATATTAAATTCCTTTAGGCCATATAAAGTCCTTCAAGCCACGCTTCTCACAACATGAGACATTAAAATCCTTTAGGCCATTCTTTCACAGTGTGAGACATTAAAGTTCTTCAAGCCACACTTCTCATAACATGAGACATTAAAGTCCTTCGGGTCATGCTTATCATAGCATGAGATATTAAAGTCCTTCAAGCCATGCTTCTCATAGCATGAGACATTAAATTCCTTCGAGCCATATAAAGTCCTTTGGATCATGCTTCTCACAACATAAGACTTTAAAGTCCTTTGAGCCACACTTTTTATAGAATGATGCATTACTAACAATCACTAATTACTAATACTAATAACAAAAATACATATATATCTTTGTACTGATTGTAGGTACCTTACAATCATGTCTTAAGAACTTGTTATTTATGTGGCTTCTCAGGCCACCATTTAAGCATGATGTGTTTTATTACATTCTCTAAGTGCTTGTAAATTATCATGGATCTTTGGCCACCACTTAGGAAGGGAATCATGATCATTATAGCTTTAAGTGTTTGTTCATTATCATGGATCTTAGGCCACCACTTAAAGATGTACTTCTCAAATAATATGCATACTTATCCCATAGTGTTTTCTAGACTCAAAGGTTAACACTCAAAATGGGTGCTTCTTCTTTATCAAGTCTAAATAACACTGCTCATGAACAAAAACAATATTTAAAGAATATTTTTGAGTTTTTATCCATTATCAAACATTTAGGTCACCAATTAGAAATAAATTCAAGTCACCCTTAGATTTTATCCATTATATGGTTTTCTATACCATCGTTAGGGGGCACATTTTGCAATACGGGTGGCATCATCAAGAGTATATGGATCCTATGACTTGTAATTACGCAATAATTTGTATGCCATATCTTGAAGTTTATTTTTGGTTGCTTGAGCTATATAGGTGGCATCATCGAGAGTACATGGATTATGCATGTCGACTTCCTTTCTTATTTTATCCTTGAGACCATGACGAAATGCAGATACCACTACTGTTGAATTCAATTCATGTGTGTAGGTAAGAAGACTTGTGAACTTGGTGACATAGTATTCTATTGAACTGGTTTACTTGAGTTCCATAATGTGAACCACATATGTTGAGGAAGAACCTTTATCAAATATTCTAAGGAAAATTTATTTAAATTCGAGCCACATAAGGGAGTAATTATGGATGGAGCTGCCATAAAAACCACTGATAGGCCTGGGTACCAAGTTTACAAGATGTAAATGCAACACGATCGGTCTTAGGAATATGGTATAGACAAAAAATACCATCCATTTTGGCTAACCAACCTTTGGGATCATATCCATCAAAAGTGGGCATGTCAGTACGAGGAACTTGAACATCATGAGGTCATTCTAAGAATAGGGAGGCATTTCCTAATGAAGGATCAAAATCAAAAAAAGTTTTTGGAGGTACTAATGTTTGACGAGTATTTAAAGGTTGAGGGTTGACAATATCTTGAGAGATTTAATTATCTGGAGAGAGATGTTTATACACTAAATACTGTATATCTTGTAGTACTGAATACATAGTAGCAAGGTATTTTTGTTGTTGCCCTAGACAATGACACACACTGGCATCCATAGTAAGGGGATTTTTAGCGATAAGGTCTTCTTGGTTAGACGAAGTTCCATTGTGGTTTAGTGTAGGAGGAGTGGAATTGTTATGATTTGGAGAAGCCATGGACTAGTGATGAGGGTTAAAACTATTAATTCTAAAAGGAGAATTATGTTGCATACCTTTATTTCATGGCTATATTTTTGGTGTATTCAGGGACCCTTTGTTTGGTCTATTTATGTGTTGTAATATTTTTTTTGCTCCTCTATTCCACTTGTTTGGAGTGGTTTGATCACTCATGCACTTGATTTGTAGTAAAATTTTGAATTATTCTTCTTGTGCATATTTTGGGAAAAATTTGAATTCAAGTTCAAATTTTAATGGTTGTAGCAGAAAATATTATTTTCAACTTGTAACGGTTATATCCTTCCAAACGGCTACGTGTGGACTAATTTTAGATATACAATGACTACACATAATGAATTAATTTCAGTATTGATATTCAACGGCTACCAAAATTGATATACAATGGCTACCACAAGTTTGTTTAGCGAGATTTGAAGGGATCAACGGACACGTAGGGGATGAATTTCGAGAGAATCAATGACATTGTGAAGCATATTTTGAGAGGACAAAAGACTGCAGGCTCGAGGAGGACAACGACACGGTGGAGCAAAATTAAAGAAGATAGTGGAGGACTATGAAAACTGACATGAGGGGAGAATAAATGATGGATGACAAGATAAGTTATGAATGATAGAACATGGAATTGACACGAGGGATGATGAAACATGGCACAAGGATAAAAGCAATGGCCAAATTTTGGGCGTGGAAGGATATAGGACTGACCACCACAACATGGTCACTCTATTATATGAGTGATAGATTATTTAAACTATGGTTTGGTAGTCACACAAATCATGTGGGACTAAAAACTATTGCTATTTAACAATTTAATACTCTCCAACAGACACAACGATGCACAATTAGGTGAAGTAATTTTCTTGCCAGTAATTTTTTAATCGACATCAAAAGAATTCAAACTGTCACCAAAAATTTAAGTTGGCATTAGAATTTAAGTTGCCCGAACCTCAAATATGGATTAATACATGGATTTTTTGATTTTTTTGCTTGTTATATCATCCGATTTAAATACTTGGCTATTTAAATGCTTTTTATAATTTGTTTGGAACCCAAAATGATGATCAAAGGCATAGCTAATATTAGTTGATGCAATACTTTTGTTTATAATATAATTAAGTTTTGTGCTCCTAAAAAATTGCACATACATCAACATATTGGGGTGCATAATTTTGTTAAAGTTAGACTCTTGGTTTACGTCCTATCAATGAGGCATCATAAAATAATTACCTGGAGATCAACATTGCATTCACCTATTTTTCTTTAACTATCCAGAGACTGCCACGTGGTGTGTTGGTGTTATAATTTTTATTAGGGTTTGCAAACTTAACGCGAATACTACTTGGCAATTGATTCCTTGTTTTAAACCTTCAGGAATTATTAATTTTTTCCTTTTCACATATATTAATTTTTTTATGATCGGTGAGCATCTCCTGTTCACGAGTTAAATATTAGATCGATTGAGAATAATAATTATTCATTGTTGTTGTAATAAAAGTGTTGAGTGTGGAGATAAAACTGTCAAAGTGAAGGAAAAATCTAGTTTTGGAATAAATTTTTGCGCAAATTCAGAATCGTCGCTCTAATACCACTTGGAAGAAACCAACTTGATAAATCAATTAAATATCAAATAAAATATGCACGAACTCATTTTAAATAAACAATACGCCACTTAAGAAGGGTAAAATATTGTAGCCTCTTAGAGAGGGTGAAGTCCCTTGTGAATATACAATTGGATAAATGATTGATGATGATAAATAAAACATACTTTAATTATATTTATACATGAACAATGAATAATAATTAAATTGTAAATATAGTCGACTAGGCTATATTAGGGTTGTAACATGTGTTATAATCTCTACACTTGGGGACACTAAAAGGGATGGGTTTACTAAGAATGTTTTTAGGACTCGCTCCAAGTCTAGGGTGGGAGTGTTTAATATTTCAATAAGCATACACCTATTGTTTGGCCTTTCTAAACTAAGCCATGAAGATGAAAGAACAATATAGGACACACAAGATGCAATAAGACAAGAGCTAACCCTAGTATGATTATGTAATTCAATGATATCTAACCCTAATATTGTGAAATAAATTATTTGAGCAAGGTTCCAAGGGAAATGCATAAATAATACTAAACCCTAGGTGCACACTACATGCTTTTATTCTTTCAAATGCCTAGAAATTCAATTTAATATTTTCCTTTATTTGTAATCTAGGTTTTGAGCAAAAATGAACAAGAGAAAACACCAAACAACCTAAAGATATAATATGGCAATTATCTAATCTAATGGTTGATCCAAGCTTTATCTAGCATCCAAAATATCCAATGGTTTCAAACCTATAAAATAACTTCACAAAACCTAGAAATTTTGATCAGTGTTTGGGGCCTGCTTAGGATGCTATAAGACTAAACTTAGAGGCACAATAGTCAAGCCCCCTTGGTACTTTTAACTGACTATTTGAAATCAAAAATATCTTTGACCTTTGGTACATGCACAAATAGAGTAAAATAGATAGATGATATTGAAATATAATGCAAATAGGATGGACACAATAGAATACTAAAAATGCACAATGCAAATTAGGGTTTTGGGATGTGAAACTTACCCCAAGCCTTAATTTACCAAATTCATACCCTATAAATAGGGAGCATAAATATGGCTTACCAAATTCATGACCTGTATGCATGAGGCACAAATTTGGTTCAGATGCTCTTTTTGGGCCCAAAAATAACAAAAAATTGAGTACAAAACAACGAAAATAAACTTATTAACTAAATTAAATACATAACCTAATTAGCTAATGGAGAAAGCAAGGAGCAATGGAGAGGTGGAAGAAGCACACCAAGAATGTTTATCTATGCAATCATCAAGACTCCTCCACTCAATCCCAAAGGGTAGCAGTCACCAAAGCACAAAATAGCAAAACAGTAACTTACAACATAATAACACTTAATAGCATAAGCAAATGAGTGAGTCAACAATTAGAATCTCTAAAGAAATCATTAGGCAAATGTAAGGAATCCAAAATATTATTTATAAGAGGTTTGGAGGGCAAAACGGGTGGGAAAATACAATTTCGCCATGGTCAAGGGCCGACCCTAAGATGAGTTGACAAGGGGAGGGGTTTTAGTTAGAAAACCCCCTAGAATGCCAAATCCATGCCTTGTCATTATAGGGCATGAATCTGACAAGCCAAATTCGTGCCTCGTATAGATTGAACACGAATTTGGTAAATTTGAGGAAATAAGGCAAAGGAGGAAGGCAGAAGGGCCCCAAATGTGCAATTAGCAATTTTGGGTGGCTAGCTAAGGGTCTAAGAAAGAATTGACTCATTTTTATGGGTCAATTTTCCATTTCTACACTGTAAACGATGGATTCTTGGCTATTTATGCTCAGATATTGGTCATGATTGATATAAGTAAAGCTTTACCAAAATCAATCATTCTTAAGTATAGGGATAAGATGTGGACCTAGACCATAGATTATGAAATCAAATCTTCTAGATGTAGAATATGTCATGAGGTGGGGCATATTGGGAGATCATGCCATAGGAAGAGCCTAGCAGAATCATATGTAGAAAACTGCAAGAGAAACTTACAAATTATTATGGATGAAGATGGTTTTCAACTTCCAAAAATTAGATATAGAAAAATGAAAGAAAATAAATAGTGGAGACCAGTAAGAAAGGATATTGGAAGAAATACCAACTCTTTTGAGGCTTTAGCCTATGAAGAAAAAGTAGATCAAAACATAAAGGATACAATATAACAGTTTCAACATATTAACAAGGAACTGTCTATTCAGTATGATCCATATTTAAGGAAGAACATTCTTGATGAACCTGAGGAATGTGCCTCATTAGATTTAAAGACTCTCTTGAAGTAGCATGCACCATTTAGGAGGAAAATTTTGGTAAAGAAAATGCAGTTTTAGAAGTTAATACCTCTGCCATTAATAAGGAAAAATCATAAAATGAGTAGGACAAGTCAAAAGCTACTATAGTAGAGCCAAGAGAGGATAAATATGATGAAAAAAAATTGTGAAAGAGTATTGGGGAATAGAATAATAAGACCTACTCCTAATATAGGCAAGGCAAAAATAGTAAAATACTCAAATTATCAAGCAAGATCTAGGGAGGTAAGACCAAACATAGAGAAATGAATACAAACTAACTTGGTTGAATTTATCTTTACCAAACAATAAAATGATATTAATAATGTGCAGGCAGGACCAAATCCCCTAATGAGACATGATTATCATCTCATGGAATATAAGGGATGCTAATACCCCCTTAAAGTATAGGTGTATCAAGGACCCGTGTTTAAGTAATAAGCCTGATATTCTTTGTATCCAGGAAAATAAAATGACCAAAGAAGTTTCAAAAAACTATGAAAGGAGTATGGGATGAAGAACACAAGCTTATACTGAGAGGGGGGGGTGAACAGTATAAGACCACTTTTTACTTTTTCCTTCAATTCAACTTTCAATTCAATATTATGCAGTGTATAGATAGCAATATCAATAGCCGTAATCAAAGCAATGCACAAAACACCATCCACAAAGAGACACAACAATTTACGTGGTTCACCCAATGTGGGCTACTCCACGGATAAAATCTTTCACTAAATTTTATCAACCAAATTCTGGGAATACCTTTCCCGATTACAATGTTTATGGGCACCAACCCAAAGGAGACACCAATCCCCTAATCTCGAGTTTTGGTTGGTGATTCTCTAGAAGACCTCTGCCTCCGTTGCCCTTAGCAAATGGAACTCTATCCACAGAAGACACCTGTCTTCCCTACTCTGGCTGGAGACCTCTGTCCTCAACTCTATCACCTCCAAAGCTGGTCCTCGAATTTGCACTAAACACAGTCCTTCGGTCTAGCACAAATGTCCTCGTTCTCTTTCTCTGATCTGCACCAAACACAGTCCTTCGATCTAGCACAAATATCCTCGAAACTGCACCAATCTCTGTCCTCAAATGGTCCTCAAATCTGGTTCACAAAAGTGGTTCACAAGCTTTCACTAAAGCTTGCTTGATCTTCACCCAAGTCTTCACCAAGACTTGTCTCTGTTCTGCTTTGCAAGTTCTCACTAGAACCTGCCCAAACTGCTTCACAAGCTCAAGAAAAGCTTGCTCAAATATGTGCAACAATCCCTCTCAATGACTTGTCCAAAACCATCAAAGCCTACGCACTATCACCGAACGTCGCAAAAATGATGCACCCAATAGCTTTGTGCTTTTCTGCTCTCTGTGCGCTCTTGCTCTGCACTGAGCTCGATTCGACATGACTCGCTCTCTATGCACCATGGACTTAACTTGCGCAAGTTCGATTGAATTTCACACTCTGCTTCTCGACGATCGAACTTCTCCCCGCACTCTATCTATGAATGTCGCACTTCGAACGCACACTCAAAATCGATACTTTAACTCTCCAAACAGCCCTCCTTTTATACTAACACTTTCAAGATCAAAACCTTGATCTTAGTCGGTTGCACAACCCTAAACTACGTCGGCTGCAAACCCTAATCTTCGTCGGCCCAAATTTAACTTTGTCGGCTTCACTACCTCTGCAACTCTTCTGTAGCTTCTACCGCAAAACTACAACATGTCGCGATATCGCGACACCTTTGCAACCATACACTATCTTATGGCTTTTGTCACGATATCGCGACACTTTAGCCTTTGACGACTTTGACTAAGCTCTTGTCGCGATATCACGACACTTCTTGTCTTTGTCAGCATCAACTTAGACTTTGTCACGAAATCGTGACACTTTCTTCCTTCTCACCTCCTTTCACAGCTTTGTCATGAAATCGTGACACTTTCGCCTTTGAGCTCTTCCTTCACTAATTCGTCATAAAATCATGACACTTCTGTCTTCATAGCCTTCCTCTCTGCTTTTGTCATGAAATCGTGACACTTTCTCCAACCGAATGCTGCCATCTCAAACTGTCATGAAATCGTGACACTTTCTGCATCCATAAGCTTTCTCTTCAACCTGTCATGAAATCGTGACGCTTTCAGCTTCCGTACGTCTTCTTTGCAACCTGTCATGAAATCACGACGCTTCTCATTTCAGACTCTTCCCTTTGCTGCATGTCGCGAAATCATGATAGTTCTCACTTCGAGTTCTACAGCATGTCACGAAATCGTGACAGTTCTCACTTCGACTTCTGTAGCATGTCACGAAATCGTGACACTTTATCTTGCTACTTTCTCTCTCTTCGAACTTGTCACGAAATCATGACAATTCACACTACGGACTCTCTCTTCTGCATTATGTCATGAAATCGTGACACTTTTTCTTTTGGACTCCTCCTGCAACATGTCGTGAAATCGTGACACTTTTTCTTTCGGACTCCCTCTCCTACAACATGTCGCGAAATCGTGACACTTTTTCTTTCGGACTCCCTCTCCTGCAACATGTCGTGAAATCGTGACACTTTTTCTTTCGGACTCCCTCTCCTGCAACATGTCGCGAAATCGTGACACTTTTTCATCCGTACAACCTTCCTTGCAATATGTCACGAAATCATGACATTTTTGACTCCGTACATTCTCTCTCCTCTTTGAGTCGCGAAACTGCGACATGTCGCGATATCGTGACACTTTTCTCAAATGCTTTCTCTCTCCTCTTAAGTCGCGAAACTGCGACATGTCGCGATATCGTGACACTTTTTCAAAAGCTTTCTCTCTCTGTTTAAGTCATGCGACATGTCGCGATATCGTGACACTTTTCCAACTTACTTTCTTTCGAACCTGTCAGCTTGGGGTTTGCAAGAGACCTTTGAAACTGTCATGCCGTAACCTTCATCAAAACAAATTATTTGACATCAAATCAAATTCCTTCGAAAGCTTCTTGACATCAATGACAACTTATTCACTTGAGCAAATGCAATGTACCCAAAGTACCCAAAATTGCCAACAATCTCCCCCTTTGTCATTGATGGCAAACCTTTATTGAAAACGCTTCTCAAGAGCCAAAACTGAAACAAGCTGTGCTAACAACCGACCAACTTCCTTTGAAGTTTTGCTCCCCCTGACTTGAAGCTTTCCTCTTCACTTGAAGCTCTCCCCCTTACTCATATCTCTCCCCCTTTGTCATCAATGGCAAAGGGTCACCTTTGGGGCTCGGGACTAAGAATGAGCCTCTTAGCTCAGTCCCTCCCCCACCTCCTGATGAGGTGATTAATTCTGGGGTGGGAGTAAAACTCCCATTAGGCATTGATCATCATCAGCGTCTATAACTTCCTTGTCGGGCCTTCTCTTGAACTCATTGTCCATATTCCTATTCCTGTTCCTGTCACTGTTCTTGTTCCTGTTATCATTCCTGTTCTTATCCATGCCTTGATCCTTGGACCTGTTCATACCACTGTTCCTGTTCCTGTACCTTGGAAGTTCAGCTCTACACTGTCTAGCTGTGTGACCTCCATTGTTGCACTTATAACAAGTAACAATGTTATTTCTTTTAGGCATACCTATTCTTTGAATCCGCCAGTTCTGCCTAAACCTGTTATGACCAAACCTATTCTGGCCGAACCTATTTTGATCAAACCTGTTCCTGTTATTTACCTCGCAATAGACTGCCTTGTGCCCGAACTATTGACAAGAGTAGCAATACCCTTGAAAGAAACTAGCACTTCTGAAATTGTCATTTACTTTCTTCACTTGAGTTATGCAATGTGCAGCCATGTGACCAAACCTGTGACACGCAAAACATCTGCCGTGAAATTTTCCTTTATTCGACCTCTTGGGTCCCGAAAACTTCTTCTTCTCATTCTGAATTCTATTTTCTATTTTTGCGCATCTATCATCCAGGGACTCATGATCTGAAATACTTTCCTCATCAGAACTCTCTTCCTTTTGGAGTCTCTTACTAGACTCTCCAACTTGCGGCTTAACAAAACCAAGGCCTGTTTTATCTGTTGTTTTTCTTTGACCTTTTATGAGTGACTTAACCTTTTTGGAGCTATCTTGAAACCTGTAAAGCTTATCCTTGTACTCTTTAGTTTCTTCTTTCAAAGAAGCCATTTTCTATTCTAACTCACTATACTCAAGAACCTTAGACTCTAACTCATCCTTGAGTTCTTGTGTCTTAGCCATAGAGAAGTCAAGACTTTCTATAAGATCATCTCTCTCTATACAACATTCATCTAACTTATCCTTGAGTCTGGCATTCTTCTTTCTTTCCTTTTTCAAAGCACTAAGAGCACTAATAAGTTCACTTTCAAGATCCTTTATTTGTTTGCTTTCTGAATCATCAAAGCCTTTTTCAGATTTCTTATCACTAGAGGTGCTACCTTTTTCAAAAACCATACATGCATCTTCCTTATAGTTTTTTGAAGCATCCTCATACATACTGGAAACCAAATCATTATTTGTACAATCATCCTCAAGGTGACCAAAATTTCCACATCTAAGACATTTCATGATAATGAATCTATGTTTCGGTTCTTCCTCTTTTTTTGAAATACAACATCTCATTTTCATCATCACTCGAAGAACTTTCACTATCACTACTCGAACACTTACTTGCTTTGTCTAGGTAGAAACTCTTCTTGTGCTTGTGAGAATACCTCTTTCCTTGATTGTTGTGCTCATCTTTGTTCTTTCTGTGATGCTTGTGCTTTTCAGAATCCTTGCTCTTAGAATCCTGTTTCTCTTCATCACTTTCATTCTTGGAAACGAGTACAGTCAGTAGCATAATGACCAAACTTTCCACAATTAAAACATCTTATATTTTTCATGCTTTTGTGCTTTCTAGAGAACTTGCCTTTCTTGTTGTAATATGCCTCTTCATCACTAGAAGACTCATCACTCTCTTGAACCTGTTTACCCTTGGATTTCTTGGTAGCCTTGAAAGTTGCCTCTTTCTTGACGTCAACCTTCACCTGAGTTCTCAACTCAAATGCTGCAAGTATGCTATGAAGCTCATCCTTTTTCAACTTATCCAAATATTTAGCTTCCTCAATAGCAGAAATATTTTCACTAAATCTATTAGGAAGAGATCTTAAAATCTTATCACAAACATCATTTTCAGCAAGCTCAAGACCTAAGTCTTTCATGGAGTTAACAACCTCATCCATACGAAGCATGTAGTCACTAATATTTTCATCATCATTCATCTTGAGTTGTTCAAACATACCTTTGAAGTGTCTCAACTTGGCCTTTTCGACATTTGTATCACCTGTATGAACCACCTGCAACTGTTTCCACATTTCACTAGCTGTCTTGCAGTGAATCACTTTGGTGAGATCTGCTTTCTGTAAGCCTTTCAGGATTGCATTCATTGCTTTTGAATTGTTGTGATGTAGGAGCCTTTCTTCTTTAGTATAATGGACCATGTACAGGAATAGTGTACTCATCTTCAATCACTTCCCATACCTCATTACCAAGTGCCATTAGATGAACCTTCATCCTTGCACTCCAAAGACCAAAATCTGACCCATCAAGAATAGGTGCTTGCATTGCCACTTGAATAATCCATTGTGTTCTTTATTAGCTTTTCCTTCAAGCTGTTAAACTTTTCGAAGGCACCCGCTCTGATACCAATTGAAGAACACAAGCTTATACTGAGAGGGGGGGTGAACAGTATAAGACCACTTTTTACTTTTTCCTTCAATTCAACTTTCAATTCAATATTATGCAGTGTATAGATAGCAGTATCAATAGCCGTAATCAAAGCAATGCACAAAACACCATCCATAATAGAGACACAACAATTTACGTGGTTCACCCAATGTGGGCTACTCCACGGATAAAATATTTCACTAAATTTTATCAAATCAAATTCTAGGAATACCTTTCCCGATTACAATGTTTATGGGCACCAACCCAAAGGAGACACCAATCCCCTAATCTCAAGTTCTGGCTGGTGATCCTCTAGAAGACCTCTGCCTCCGCTGCCCTTAGCAAATGGAACTCTATCCATAGAAGACACCTGTCTTCCCTGCTCTGGCTGGAGACCTCTGTCCTCAACTCTATCACCTCCAAAGCTGGTCCTCGAATTTGCACTAAACATAGTCCTTCGATCTAGCACAAATGTCCTCGTTCTCTTTCTCTGATCTGCACCAAACATAGTCCTTCGGTCTGGCACAAATGTCCTCGAATCTGCACCAATCTTTGTCCTCAACTGGTCCTCAAATCTGGTTCACAAAAGTGGTTCACAAGCTTTCACTAAAGCTTGCTTGATCTTCACCCAAGTCTTCACCAAGACTTGTCTCAGATCTGCTTTGCAAGTTCTCACTAGAACCTGCCCAAATTGCTTCACAAGCTCAAGGAAAGCTTGCTCAAATCTGTGCAACAATCCCTCTCAATGACTTGTCCAAAACCATCAAAGCCTACGCACTATCACCGAACATCCCAAAAATGATGCACCCAACAACTTTGTGCTTTTCTGCTCTCTGTGCGCTCTTGCTCCGCACTGAGCTCGATTCGGCATGACTCGCTTTCTATGCACCATGGACTTAACTTGCGCAAGTTCGATTGAATTTCGCACTCTGCTTCTCGATGATCGAACTTCTCCCCCGCACTCTATCTACGAATGTTGCACTTCGAACGCACACTCAAAATCGATACTTTAACTCTCCAAATAGCCCTCCTTTTATACTAACACTTTCAAGATCAAAACCTTGATCTTAGTCGGCACAACCCTAAACTACGTCGGTTGCAAACCCTAATCTTCGTCGGCCCAAATTTAACTTTGTCGGCTTCATTGCCTCTGCAACTCTTCTGTAGCTTCTATCACAAAACTACAACATGTCGCGATATCGTGACACCTTTGCAACCGTACACTATCTTTTGGCTTTTGTCATGATATCGCGACACTTTAGCCTTTGACGACTTTGACTAAGCTCTTGTCGCGATATCGTGACACTTCTTGCTTTGTCACCCTCAACTTGCACTTTTGTCACGAAATCGTGACACTTCTCCCTTACGTCTACTCTCCTTACACTTCGACTAGAACATGTCACGAAATCGTGACGCTTCTCCTCCGCTCTTCCTTCACTTTCATCGTGAAATCATGACACTTTCTTCATAGCTTTCCTCTCTCAATTTATCGTGAAATCATGACACTTTCTCCACAGCTTCTCTTCAACCTGTCGTGAAATCATGACGCTTTCTGCATCCGTACGTCTTCTTTGCAACCTGTCACGAAATCGTGATGCTTCTCATTTTAGACTCTTCCCTTTGCTGCATGTCACGAAATCGCGATAGTTCTCACTTCGAGTTCTGTAGCATGTCACGAAATCGTGATAGTTCTTACTTTGACTTCTGTAGCATGTCACGAAATCACGACACTTTATCTTGCTACTTTCTCTCTCTTCGAACTTGTCACGAAATCGTGACAATTCACACTACGGACTCTCTTCTGCATTATGTCATGAAATCGTGACACTTTTTCTTTTGGACTCCTTCTCCTACAACATGTCATGAAATCGTGACACTTTTTCTTTCGGACTCCCTCTCCTGCAACATGTCACGAAATCGTGACACTTTTTCTTTCGGACTCCCTCTCCTGCAACATGTCGCGAAATCGTGACACTTTTTCTTTCGGACTCCCTCTCCTGCAACATGTCATGAAATCGTGACACTTTTTTGTCCGTACAACCTTCTTTGCAATATGTCACGAAATCGCGACATTTTTGACTCCGTACATTCTCTCTCCTCTTTGAGTCGCGAAACTGCGACATGTCGCGATATCGTGACACTTTTCTAAAATGCTTTCTCTCTCGCCTAAGTCACGAAAATGCGACATGTCGCGATATCGTGACACTTTTTCAAAAGCTTTCTCTCTCTTTTAAGTCTTACGACATGTCGCTATCCTGACACTTTTCACTTTCTCTTACACTTTTCCAACTTACACTTTTCTTTCGAACCTGTCAGCTTGGGGTTTGCAAGAGACCTTTGAAACTGTCATGCCGTAACCTTCATCAAAACAAATTATTTGACATCAAATCAAATTCCTTCGAAAGCTTCTTGACATCAATGACAACTTATTCACTTGAGCAAATGCAATGTACCCAAAGTACCCAAAATTGCCAACATGGGACAGATGTGAATAGGATGCTATGAATTCTGAAGGAGCATCAGGGGAATTCTAACTTGTTGGAATCCTTCTAGGACATTTTATGTAACCATTCATAAAACTAGGCATTGGATAGCCTTTTTAGTCACTTGCTACTTTGTAGATATTCATTTCATACTTATTAATGTCTGTGGACCTACAACTTAGTAGGGTAGATTAGAAGTTCAGAGTGGACCAGGAAACCCAATTAAGGATATTTTAATGCCATAACCAATTTGGATGAAAAATTTGAGGGAATTAGGAAATTAACCCAAAGTATGAGATATTTTTCATCTTTTATTTAAAACTATAATCTATGGAAGGTTGATTTTGAAGAAGATAACTATACTTGGACCAACAATAGGAGAGGCCAAAACCTAATAGCAAAAACAAGAAAAAGATGCGTTCTCTTAGATAATTTGCTAGATGAAGGAACTTGTGCTAAAATTAATACCTTAACAAGGATTGGTTCAGATCACTAGTCAATAAGAGTTAAAATGGTGGCAAGTGAATTTAAAAAAATATCATATCTTAAATATGAGAAGATGTGGGAAGACCATCCTCAAATTATTGATATGATAGCTCAAATGTGGAATTATTTAGGTAATGGTGGGTTGTATGCTCTTCCATATCAAACTAAATCTATGACATATATATTAAAAGAATGGAACAAGAACACTTTTGAAAATATTTTTGAGAAGAAATAAGAACTAAAAGATAAACTTTTAAAATTCCAAAAATATGATTATAATAATCCAATATTAGAGGAAAGGGAGTTGTTTAGTGAATATCATAATATTTTGAGCAAGGAAGAGAAATTATGGAGATTAAAATCAAGATAGACTTGGTTAAAAGGAGATAAAAATACAAAGTTTTTTCATAGGATGGCTATAGTACTAAGATCTACATCTAGAATTAGTAGAATTAAATTAATAAAAAGGGTTTGGATTGAATATCAGAGTAAGATTAGAAAAGAGGCAAAGTCCTTTTATCATAATATTCTATTATTAAAGGAGACTAAAGTTCTTAATGATAAATTTATTCAATACATTCCTTCAATTATAACGAATGAATACAATATAAAACTGATGGAGCCTATTACTCTAGAAGAAGTTCATTTATCTCTTTTATCTTTTAATAAGGATAAATACCTAGGTCTAGATGGGCTCTCTATACCTTTTTACCAACATAATTAGGATATAGTAAAGGATTATTTATTGGTGACGGTGGAATAGTCTAGGGTAAAATAATACATACCTTATAAATTAAATGCAATATATCTTATCCTAATTCCAAAAAAGAAGGATGTTGAATTGGGTGATTCTTTTAGACCCATAAGCCTATGTAATATGGCTTATAAGATTATATCCAAAGTGATGGTGAATCAACTAAGGCCATTGTTAGACAAAATTATTTTAGAAGAGCAAGAAGGATTTGTAAAAGGGAGACAAATTCTAGATGGGATCATAGTAGATCATGAAGTTATACATTCAACAACTTCAAGAAAAGAGAAAGCAGTTATTTTAAAACTTCATATGATGAGAGCATATTATAGGGTTAAATTGGATTTTCTTTTTGTAATTTTAAAATATTTTGGATTCAAGAAGAAATGGGTTAGATAGATTAAAGCTTATGTCTCTACAATTTCTTATTCAGTGTTGGTCAATGGGTTAGTAATGGAATATTTTAAAGTGAAGAGGGGCCTTAGACAAGGAGATATTCTATCTCTTTCTTTATTCATTGTTATGATAGAGGTTTTGAGTAGGAACTTAAAGAAAGGCTTAAAAATATGGGCTTATTAGTGGATTTAAGGTTATTAATAATATTGATAACATCACCCTTCAAAAATTTGTAGATGATACAATCCTTTTTGGAAGGGCAAGGATAAATGAGGCTAGAGCTTTGAATAACTTTTTACAAAAATTCAAAAGAGCATCAGGGCAAAAAGTTAATAGGATAAAATTCAAAAGTTACTTCCTTAACACTCTAGCTAATATTAAAGCAAGAATTTGTAGGTTACTTCAAATGGAGGAGGCAAATTTACCAACAAATTATCTAGGGATGCCTTTATTTGAGGGGAGAATGAGGATAGAATTATGGAATCTAGTTATTAGTAAAGTTTAAAATAAACTTCCAACTTGGAAATGTAGATGGTTATCATTAGCAGGAAGAGTGCAGTTAATTAAGTTAGTCTTACAGACCATTCTAACATATTATGTCATTGTATTCTATGCCAAAATTAGTTGATTTTTTTTTAATCTATATTATGTGATCTTTTTTATGGTCAAGTTTACATGATAAAAGGAAATTTCCTTTGGTGAAATGGATCAAGGTGTGTGATGATAAAACTAGGGGAGGTCTTGGTTTAAGAGTTCTTATATATGCAAACTTAGCTCTGAAGGAAAAAGTAATATGAAGATTGTACAAAGAGAGTCAAAGACAATGGGCAAGAATTATTCTAAGTATGTTGAGCCTAATGAACCAAGTTTAATATTTATTACTTTCTCTTTACCAAATGGTTATGCTCTTTGGAATGGTTTAAAAAAATTTATTTGATCTAATTATTAAAGGTTTAAGAGGGGTGGTAGGAACTGGAGAAAAAAAATTGTTTGCATGGATACTTGGTGTGATTAAAAAGCCACTCAATTTAGATCTAATTTTGAAACCTTGGATGAGATTGCTTCAATACAAATATGATGATAGGGCTTGAAAAATTGTGTACAAGGATCAATAAGGAAGATATAGTTGGAAAGAATATTCTTTTACAAGTATACAAGACATTGATGCTAGGAGGCAATTGAGTAGAAAGATAACAATTGTGATTAATACTAGGGGAGCCAAGGATAGATTGATTTGGGAGTTGAATAGCTCAAGATAATACACAACAAGAAGTGGATATACTTTACAACACTAAAAATAGTAATATCACAAGAATATGGAGATATATTTGGGATAGCCCAAGCATTCCTAAAGTCAAAATGTTTGTTTGGGTAGTAGATCATAGAAGAATTTTATCCTGGGATAACCTTATGAAAAGGGATTTTCATGGCCTCTCTTAATATATTATTTATAAAAAGGAGAGTATAGACCATATCTTGGGACATTGCTCAGTAGTCTGGAAACTATGGCAATGGATTCTTAATATGTTTGGTAAATGCATAGCGATGAATAGCAAAATTGAATATTGGTTAAAGAAATGGTAGAGCACTTATAAAAGGGAGGCTTTACAAACAATATGTGATATATCAAAAGATAAAATACTTTGGACTATATGGCTAGAATGGAATAGAAGAATATTTAAAGGATAGGAAATAATTTTAGAGGTAATTAAAAGGAATATGTGTTTAGTCAATATCTAATCTAGAAGCATAGAGCCTTGATATATGGAGTCAAGTCATTAAATGGAATTATGATGTTGGGTACAAGAGAAGCAAAAAGAAGACAAAGAATATAAAGTGGAAACCACCAGATGTGAAATGGGTTAAATTGAATTTTTATGGATCATCTAAAGGAAATCCAAGTCTAGTAGGGGGAGGAATAATTATAAATAATAGAGGATAATTTTTTTCTCATTACACTTTCAATAGTGGATTTAAGACAAATAATGAAGTTGAAGCTTGGGAAGCTTTAAAAGGGTTAAAAATATGCAAACAAATATAGTATGGATGGAAGGTGATTCTATCATAGTAATAAATACAATTTTGAGGAAAGCAATGAATCCATGGAACATACAAGAGATAATTATGGAAATTTAATATCTTGCTTAAGAGTTTGAAGAAATCAGGTTTAAACATACATTAAGGGAAGGAAACAAAGTGCAGATAGGCTAGCCAACAGAGGGGTTTTTATTGAGGATCATGAAGTTAAATTCTCTTTTCCATGGTTAGAGGAAGTAGTAAGTTTAGCTAAATCTGACAAGAATATGTTGATTGCCTAAATCAAATAATGATTAAGATTTACTTTAATGTTTTCCATTGGTAATATTTTATTTATTTTGTAACAATAATGTGTTTTCATATAAACTATTTATTATAATTTTTGTGGTTGCACTTGTGTTTTAGGAAGGAAACTAGCAATCCATATTTCATAAAATGGACTATGATAGTGTTATGTTTTGGAAATATTACTCTACTAAGATGCAATGCATAGATAGTAGAGGTGAAGTTTTGGTATTGTGAAGGCTGCTATAGAAAAATGTCAAGGATGCTGAATTATGGAATATTTGTATTCATAAAAAAAATTAAAAAGATCCAAAAAATGAAAATCAAGAAGAAAACTGGTTCCCTCCCTCTAACTAAACTAGAAGAGGCCAGATGAAAAATCACTATCAAAGGTAAGATTGCATAAACTTGCCTTGTTGATAAGTGGAGAAGACATCTTACTATTTTCGTGATGCAATATATAATGTCATCATAGATTAGATGAGAAGAAAAATAGCAAGGCTTTAAAATGAGGCCTATAACTCGTTAACATCAAAAGAGTGGCCAAATAATTCTACTACAAGGGAAATATCAATCATTTAACCAACGTTTCATCTTTTTACAAATATCCTTTGAGTTTTCATCATATATGCCAAGTTATCTATTCAACCTTGAATACATTAAGAAGCTTGACTAAGTGGACCTAAAATATTTCAAGGGGTAGAAGAAGCCCACTTTCTACCTACTCAAGTAGCAAATCATGTAGGTCACACCAAATTTGTGGAGCTTCCACAAGGTCATGGAGGAAAATTTGAGAAGCATGGGACTAGAACAACAAGATACTTGATCTTATGATCCTAATGGATACTTCCAATGACAATTTGAAGACAAAGATTTGCAAACCTTATTTATGCATGAAAGGAGGTATATAATTGAGAAGGAGAAAAAATCATATGAATAGGTCTACCAAGCCACTTTGGGAAGTGACCAAAAGTTACAAAGATAAAATATAGTAATGGTACTTCAACCCTAGAGTGGTTTACATTTTATGTTTAGCAAGAATTAATGCTATGTGCCCAAGCTCAACCACATGAAACAAGAAACAAAGGAGGAGAAGATTCCAACAATGGAGACAATAAAAAATCACATCTCTTCCTTTGTGTTATGGGATTATATATTGAGAAAAATGAGATTAAGGTTAGGGTTCCAAATCTATATTACATGAAATAACATTACACACCTAATGAGGTCCTATTAAAGCCTCATAACAATTAATTAGGAACCTACCTAATAAACATGACCTTGTACCATTAACATGTCTTCAATCCCCCCCTTAATGGTATAAGGTCATTTTATTTTAGTAGATGAGTGGCTCATGTGGCTATTCGTGTAGTTGATTAGCTAATTTTACATGAAATGAGGCTCCAATCCATTAGGTCTCCATATATGATTTGGTCATCTCTCATAACATTTCGGGTTTTCACAGATTTTGATTTTTCAAAACTAGTACAATGCTTATCCTTTTGTATCCACAAGGGATTTTCATGAATGGGATAGAGCATAGACCGACCAATACTTTCCACTCACATGAAGGTGGTTTTACGAATAAGCATTAGCCTTTTTGGTCTTATTGCATCTCCATTGTTAGAGGGATATGGAGGTTGTCAAGCCTATATGTTGTCTGAACTATTCAAAATTCATCCTCTAAAGTGGCTTGGTGAAGATGTCAACAATCTGATTTGTTGTTGGATAGTAGTGCATTTATATTGTGCCATCTTGAACAATTTCTTAGATCATGTGGAGTTTTGCACTGTGTTTGGTTCTATCATGAAATACAATATTATTTTCCATGTGGACTACTGATTAATTATTTACATGCAGTATTGGACCTTTTTGAGTGATATTGAGAGTGTGTAACAACTTTCTCAACTATACCAATTCTTTGCTTTTCTTATCTACAACAATATATTTGGCTTTTGCTGAAGAATCTGCTATAATATTTGATTGCTTTGATCTCCATGAAATTGGTGTTGATCCAAGAAACATCAAGTACCTAGACATAGTTCTTACAATGTATTTATATCCTGCAAAGTATGATTTTATGTATATGATGAGTTTGAAATTTATATTATTTTCATACAAAAGACCATATTTACTGGTTGTATTTAGGTACCTCAACACTCTTGTTGTCGTTTTCTAGTGACTCTCATTTATATTGATCATGTACCTTGTTAGAATACCTATTGCATAAGCGATGCCAGGTCTTGTGTTAGTAACATAGATGAGACTACCAACCATACTTATATAGAGTGTTGCATCTACCTCTAGTGTGTCATCGTCCATAGTGAGTTTTAGATTTGATTCCATTGGTGTTGTCACAGGGCATGCATATTTGAGTTGAAACTTCTCTAGAAGATCGTTGATGTATTTATCTTGGGTCAAGAATATTTTTCCATTTTCTTGAGTTACTTCTATGCCTAAATAGAATTTCATCAATCCCATATCATATATATCAAAAGTATTTACAAGGTTCTTTTTCACTATGTTGATGATGTATTTACTATTACCTGTTAGAAGCATGTCATTCAACTTAATGAATAGTGTTGCATCAATATCTTGGTAATCACACACTTCAAATTCAATTTTATTCATCCGATCTGACAACTTGTTGAACCAAGCGTGAGAGACTTGATTCAATCCATATAAATTTTTTTTGAGTTTGCGTACCTTGTGCTCTTATCCTACAATCTCAAAACCTTTTGGTTGTACCATATATATTTCTTCTTCCAATTCAGCATTCAAGAAAGTAGTCTTTACATATAATTTAATAATCTTCCAAAATTGTTGTGCAACTAAGGCTGCAAGAGTCCTCATTGTGGGTCATTTTATAGTAGGTGTAAATACCTTAATGTAGTTAATGCCTTGCTTTTGCATGAAGTCTTTAGCTACTAATATTACCTTGTTTTTTTCAAGGGTTCCATCTTATTTATACTTGTTTTTTTACACCCATTTGTTTCAAACTACCTTTCTTCCAAGTGGTGGGTCGAGTAACTCCCAAGTACCACTCTTAATCAGAGATTCATACTCCTGGTTCATTGTATATCTCCGAGTTGCATGTTTGACAACTTCTTGGTGCATGAGAGGTTCATTATTTAGAGTGAGATGCAATTATACAGGTTCTAGTTCAAAAATTAATGAATCATGCACTCTTGATTTGATGGAACCTCTTGTGCCCATTTTGATTGCTTCATCTGGTTTGATGTTCTTTAAGAGCTAGTGAGCTTCACAAAATACTTGAGTGGGGAGCAATGTGGATGTCTCACTTACCTTAAAGTTTTCATCATGATCCTAGAATGGATCAAGTACAAAGGATGTTGATAAATATGGATGTGAAACAACACTTTTACCATGATCAACATTACTGTGTGAAGGGGTAGAAGATGCAGAAGATACAAACATCTACTTAGTATCACAGATTGGTTCCTTTAGACTTGTGGGTTGATTTGTAGATTCTAGAGCTTTGAGTAACTTTTCAATGTCTCCCCCCTCAAAAGTTAGAATTTGAACATTATATATGTTAGCATATTTGTATCTAGGCTAAATATTGTGTCCCCTGGTATCCAATGTAACTAATTATTCTTAAGTTTCTGCAAGAACAACATTACATGTCACAATCACTTTTCAGTACGAAGGAATGAATACCTTGTATCCCTTCTGATCCATAGGGTATCCAAAAAATATGCCTTTAATAGCTTGAGATTCAATTTTATTTCTATGTTTTAAAATAATATGATCTTAATAGATGGAGCCAAATATTTTGAAGTGGCTGACGATGTGGGGGTGTCTAGTCCATTTTTATGAGGTTATGGGTTAGGTTTTGAGGGAATCACTATGTTGAGTACATGCATAGCAATCTAGGTGGCTTCAATACAAAGATATAGAGGCACATTTTTTTAGACAAGGATAGCATGAGCCATGTTCATATTTTTCCTATTCATGTGCTTGACAACATCATTTTGTTGAGGTGTGCATGGTATTTTCAATTGATGGTTTATCCCATGTGATGATAAGTATTGTGTGATTCCATTTGAGGTGTACTCATCGTCAGTGTCACTCTTGAATGTCTTGATCTATAACCTGATTCTCATTCTATGTGATACTTGAATGCTTTTAAGAAATCACAAGCTGCAGCCTTCTCCAAAACATTGATCCATAACTTCTTTGAGAAGTCGATGAAGGTGATATAATACCTTTTGCATTTTAATGAGGGAATAGGCTTTGGCCCACAAATGTATGAGTGAATTAGCTTTAATTTTTGTGTGGACTTCTACTTTTTGGAAAACGCTATCGAGAGGATTTGGTAATGGTGCATGCTTCACATTTTATGGGTTTGGAAGAGAAGTGTGATAGTTCCCTAACGATGGACTCCATTTATATCAATCGATCAAGTTTGACATAACCCATGCAAGCATGCCATAATGCATCAACAAAACATTTATTTTAAGTTAGGGTGGCATTAAGTTCCATGCCAGCTTTGGCAATGTGAACTTCAGAAGCATGATGTCTAGCAAGTTTGATGAGTTTTCCATCTAAGGAACCCATTATGACCACTATTTTAGAGGGTGGATGAAAGACTCAAAGAGTTTTACCTTTGGTAGTGACACTTAGATAAAATCCATGGTATACAAGTGTGGATAGTGATAACATATTTTGCTTCAGAGTAGGGATGCAAAGAACATCAAGTAGCCAAAAATCAGGTAATCCAAGAAGTTTCAATCAAATCGTTCTAGCTCCTTCAACTAGTTGAGATGATTTGTCACCCATGTGAACTACACCAAGTACTTCTGAGTTGAATTCTTAAAATAAGTACTTCAACCCTAGAGTGGTTTACTTTTAATGTAGATACAAGGGTTAAGGATGAATATGATCCAAATTTCAAGCCTAACCATCATGCATTAAAGTCCCTAGAAAACTTGGTATACTAGAGAAGAAAGATCATTGCCTATCAAGAAATGCATTATAAAATTGGAACCACTACAAGGCCAATGTGAAGTGGTCCCTTTGATGAATAATTCTTAGCTATCTATGATAATAAGCATAGGAGAATCTCTAAATATATAAGATAATAATATAATCCACCAAGCCCACCTCCCACCACTATTTCAAAAAATACCATATCTATAGCACCAACAACATTGGCAATCATAATCATTGCAATACAAGCAATGGCAAAGGAGAGGCTTTAGAAGATAGAAGGTGACCCACATAGGTCTATACTAGAAACTTGGAAGCAAAGGAGGACCTAAAATCTCCTTAAATTTATCAAGTCATTGATGCTAAAATAATGTTGAATATGCTAATAAGGGAAGGCCCACAACAAAAATCACTAATAGATTCAAATCTCCCTATGCCATGGGGTGAATCTAATCACCTAGAACTAGATCAAAAAGAGGATATAACCTTTCTAGTGGTAGCTAAGCCCAACATCACCAATAATAGGAACCCCAAATACCTTTCAGTGGTAACTAAAAAGAGGGTCTATTGTTGGAAATATTTCTATTTTTTGGGTAGCCACGAATTTGTCCTCTAACTAAAAATATAGGTTATACAAGTGAGCCATTCTCTTTGGTAATTGGGTTTGCAAAATACCATATACCTTGATGAAATTACAAGGTAGCACCAACAAGATCTTGGGAACATAATACCTAATAACCATAGAGAAAGAATAGAAGGGGGATAATGCACTCAAGAAAAAATACAATGATCTTATCCAAATTTGGCATGTGGAAACACCCCTTAAAATAAAAATAGAAGAAGGGAGTAAATCAATAAAAAATTGAACAAAGAGCATAGTTTAGATGCACTGTCAAAATACTAAAGCTCAATGATCGCTATATGCAAATAATCTTGGATCATCAAAAATAAAGGAAGGGGTGAAGTGATAGCAAAAGAAACATCTTCTAACCTAGAAGGTGGGTGAGGAACGTAAGAGGAAAAATATCATGATAACTTAATTGTTGAATGAAACCCTAAGAGATAGGATATTACCTTAATCTAGTAACCAAACATAAAAAAGTAAAATATACCAAGGTAAAGTGGAATCAAAAGAGTGATAGTATCTCAGAAGCCATCCATAAGACATCAAACATTTAGAACCCAAATAAATTTCAACCAATAGAAGTTCTAATCAGATTTGATAAGAGACCATGCAAATTGATAGGTTTGTAACAAGATAAATTTAGAGGTGAGGCTCATGCTATCTCAAGATCCGAAATGAAGACTTCACTAACAAGCAATGGTTAGTGCCATCAAAGCTCTAGTTTCTATGAAAAGGAAAATCTATTATCGGCACCCCTAAAGGATGTCACTCTATTTGTGGAACATTTATGACGCTTAGACTCCATGCCCATCCTAGATCTCCCAAAGATAAATGTGGCTTTGTACCCATGATTCAACAACCAAGAATGACTTAAGTGCTTCTACCCACAACAAATACAATGGAAATTCAAATTTTGAATTTTTTATGAAGGTTTATAAATAGTCGATTTTGTATCTTAGATAAGGAGGAAGAATTATTTGCATGCCTAGTATCTAGTCTTAGATGGTTTTTCTCTCACTTTACTTCTTTATACTAGTGTGGACTTGAGCCTTGATTAATTGCATGCACATGCCAGCAAGCCTCTTTCAATTCTATATGATTGTAATTATGCATTTAATATGAATTTATGGAGCTACGAGTACACCAATTTATGTCTTCATATTTGTATACATATATTTTTTTTACGGGGAGTTGTGACTAGTGTCTATCCTAGTATTTGCAAGGGATCACTTAGTAAGAATTTGTATTGAATTAGGATCATATTCACTTTTATTTGTCATGCTTTGTTGCATGTGTTCAAAAATCCCACTGATATTCGAAAAAAAACTTGTAATATTTGGATATCTCCTTAAAGTAGAATTTACTTTCCATGTTATTTACTTTCAATTTTTACTACTTTCCTCTATCCCTTTTCCTTTTCAAGAACCTATAGAATAGGCTAGCTTAGAAAGTAAGGCAAAGGAAGTGTGCCAAATATCACATGTAAACAAGGATTTGGCCTTCATAAAAAATCTAGTGGTCATCGAAAGGAGCCATATCCCACACTCCCCTAGACTTCCTAAATTGGCACTACATGTAAGGTGTAAGCACTATACGTAGCTGGTGAGAACCACATGTGGGTGGTCATTGTGCCCAAGTTGTAAGGACCATTTTTTGTCCCCAAGAGTTCTTTCTAGCATGCCTGGTGGGACTCAAATCCAGAATCACCTTAATAGAAGTGAGACTAACGTTTTGATGAAGACCTCAAATAACTGCTTTCTAAAGTATTAAGAAAATTCAACTAGAGACTCTACTTTTCAATTTTTTGAAGCAAGAATTACTCCCCACTTGGTGAATCCTATGGGAAAAAAGAAAAAAACTTGGACAAAGAAATGACTTCCTTGAAGGTAAACTCCTCACTATATGAGATCCATGACTATTAAAAGATCTAGTGCAAGAGCAAACCCTCACCTACTATTAAATCCTTTTAACCTTTGTCATAAAAAAATAGGTTGACAATAAAATATGATAGCCCCTAGAACCTAAATAAGAGAAGACTCCCAACATGGAATGATAGAGGCCTATTACAAATGCTAGTACCACTAGCCATCTGGGATGAGATTCCAATATTTATATTTAAATATTTTATATTTAACACTAGATAAGATGCAATGACTCTAACCAAAAATCTCCAACACATGGTCGAATTGTGCGTGCTATAAAACATCAAAGGAGAATATGTCACTCTCCAACTATTGGAAGCCTCTTTCAAGAGAAAAGCAAGAGAATGGTATATATCACTTTCCATGCACTCCATAATCGACTAGAACTAGTTGACCAACCTATTTGTAAATCATTTTGGAGAGAATGCAGATGGAGTGTCCTTGTTAGAGAAGTTGGAAACCATCAAGAGAGCCCCCATGGAAGCTATGGATGACCTCAATAATAGATTCCACAAGTCTTAGTAAAAAATCCTTGAAGAAACATATTCCCTACCAGGTATGGCCTCTATATACTTGAAGAACACAAGCTTATACTGAGAGAGAGGGTGTCTAAGATTAATTTTTAATTTTCTTTTATCAAATAAAATTATCCAATATATCAATGGAAATATCAACAATAGTAATCAAAGCAATGCACAAATCACCACACACAATAGAGATACCAATTTAATGTGGTTCACCTAATGTGAGTTACTCCACGGAGAAAATATTTCACTATAATTTTCTCAACAAATATCTTGGGAGCCCTTCCCTATTACAATGTTTATGGAGCTCTGTACAAAGGAGACACCAATCCCCTAATCAAGTTTGTGGATACCTATCCACAAGATAACTCCTTATCCTCTACTCTGGTTGGTGATCCTCTTAGAAGACTACTACCTCCACTACTCTGGCTTGTGGATCTCTCTCCACTGAAGACATTTGTCCTCTTTGTCCTAGCTAATGGATCTTTGTCCACTAGAGACTATTGTCCTCTACTCTGTCACCTCCAAAGCTTGCTCTCAGCTCTGCTCAATATTTATCTCAAATTTGTACTAAACACAATTCTTCGATCTAGTACAAATATGCTCAATATCTATCTCAAATTTTTACTAAATATAGTCCTTTGATCTAGCACAAATCTACTCAATATCTATCTCAAATATACATTAAAGATAGTCCTTCGGTCTAGCACAAATATGCTCAATATTTGTCTCAAATCTGCACTAAACACACCTTCAATCTAGCACAAATTTGCTCAATCTCTATCTCTACTCTAGTACAAATTTATCCTCAGTTATGCACCAAAATTTATCTTCAAATGTATCATCAAAGCCTTAACTCAAATATTGACTCAATCACAAATCAACTCTGCTAGATCTATCCCAAACCTTAACTCAAGGTTTGAACAAATCAATAAATCAACTTTGCTCTCAAGTCTTCTCAAATACTTACCTCAAATCTATCCAACAAGTCCTCACTAGAACTTTTCCAATCTGCTCCACAAGTCTTCACCAATACTTACCTCAAATCTGCTCAACAAGTCCTCATTAGAACTTGTCCAATCTGATTGTAAGCTTCCACAAAATCTCACATAAATCTATCCATAAGTCTTCACTATTACTTGTCTCAAAACTACTCAACAAGTCCTCTCTAGAACATGTCCAATCTGATTGTAATCTTCCACAAAATATCACATAAATCTATCCACAAGTCTTCACTAAGACTTGTCTCAAAACTTCTCAACAAGTCCTCTTAAGAACTTGTCCAAATATGATTGTGAGCTTCCATAAAAGCTCACATAAATATATCCTTAAGATTTCACAAAAGCTTACTCAACTCTACTCTTAAGTCCCCTCTAGGACTTACTCAAATATACTCACAAGCTTCCACCAAAGCTTGTTCAAATCAATTGCAAAACTTTCATATAAAACTCAACTCAATCTCTCATAGAAAGCTTCACTCAGAATCTTGTTTAACCTCAGAAACATATAGAGAATGGTTAGAGACTCAATATGTTTCACACTCACAAAAAAACTCACAAAACTCAACATAATCTTTTCCAAAAAACCTCTACAATCACACAAACAAATTTCACTTAGAATTTTGTTTAATAATAGAAAAATATAGAGAATGGTAAGAGACTCAATATGTTTCACACTCACAAATCACTCTATCACTTTCAAACTCCTTTTCAAATCAATTTAGAATTAAGAACAATTTATTTCATAGAACTTGAACTATCACTCTAATGTTTTCAATCAATCATGCTCAACCAACTCCACTTAACCAATCACTCAATGAAACACAACTTGCTTACAAACCATAAACAAGTGTTTCACAATAATATCAACAACCCACACTATGGTACTCAACCTTGACTCAATATGATTCTAAATTCACTTAACAATGATACTCATGATCTTTTACAAACCCTAATCAAGCACATGAAAGCTTACTCAAATATTTCCAACAATGCTTATCAAACAATCTCACATAACAATTATACTCATGTTCTTTCACTAACCCTAGTTCAAGACAATTCTCAATTTCACACTCAATTGCTCTCACAACCATTCACCAATCATGTATATGAAAACTCACTCAACAATGCTTATCAAACAAACCTTTTCACTCCAACTTTACTCAATCCAACAATATTCCACTCAAAAGAAAGATATGCCCATACCTTTTTCTTTATGGAGAAATAATCCTCAAAACCTATCTCAATCACAATCAACCTCTTTGCCAATATCAACGGCTAGATATCACAAATTTTTACTCAGTTTCACTATAACCCCTTTCAAATATTTAAAGCATGAATTAATCCAGAATCCTACTAATGTCTCCCTACTCAAAAATTGTATTTCCAAAATAATTGACTTCATAAAACAAAACCAATGCAATTTATTTTTAACCTTTAATAATACTATTTACCACCTTTTGTCTAAGGTAAAAAATATTTTACCTAACACAATGCAAATTAAAACTATGCTCTTCGAATAGTGCTAACCAAACAAAAATTAAATCATGTGCTTCAACTTCGCACCACCAAGCAACCATAGACCATAGACCATGCACTTTTAATCAAAAATTAAATACCTCATGCGCTCCTTGGTGGGACTTGATCCCTGGTCGAACCATCACCTGCACCCTATTCACAACCTAGTTGTCGCGTGAGCTAGGCACTCACATGAGAGGCAAAAGTGCTTTGAGCACTTTGTATCTTCCACCAGCATCAAAGCCAAAAAGGCTTTGTCCCTTCATAACTGCTGAGATTCAAATGTAACATCTCTGCATTCCCAACGCCTTACACACAAAGGGCTTTCCACTAGCCCAACCCAATGGTTGGTGACAAGGCTTTATGCCTTTCTCACTTTGTCATCTACGATTTTTGCTGCCAATAAAAATTAAAAACCTCTTTGTCCTTTGCTCATGAATTTTACCTTCACTTCCAATTATCGCATGTGCATTAATATTCATTGAATTACCTTTGTGAGGTAAGTGTTATAGTATGGTTATCAGGAATGAGTGAGCTGAGGTTTAGCGGGTGCGACGAGAGTGAGGGTTTGAATTTTTTGGGCAGGAATCTCAGCCAAGGTGGCAGAGGTAGAGTAGGTATGGAAGGGGTGGGTGGGAACCTCGAGCATGGATCAAGTGAGGATCTAGAGGAAGGCGATCAAGCTATGTCAGATTTGGAGGTGGGCATCATGCGGGGGACCGACCCTCCTCAGAAAGACCCCAACGAAAAAGATACGAAGGACAATGCGGAGCCCAAGAAGTGGTTGTATTTTACTGAGACTCTTAGAGGAAAAAGAAAGGAGGTTCTCTCTCTTCCGCCCCTAGTTCCAGTAAATAATAAAATTTTGGCCCCGACAAGTTCCTTGAGCCCTTTTCTTTCAATGGAAGAATTCTCCCTGGTAGGCAAGTTTTTAGGAGGTAGGCTGGACATGGAGACTATTAGGGCTTGGACGATAGATAAATGGCAACCGATAGACAACTTGGAGTTGGTAGCTCTAACTCGAGGGTTCTTCATTATCCGTTTTAACAATATGAAGGATGCTAATCGCATTGTAACAAGAGGTCCTTGGTTTTTGGGCAAAAGGAGCCTTTTCTCAGATGATGGGGTGAATATTTCGACCCAAAAAAGCAAAATATTAACATTGCCATATTTGGGTTTGTCTCCTGAATCTACTTGCCCAGTTCTTCAATGAATATTGGCTGCAGGGCATAGCCAGAACTACAGGGGACATGATCTCCATTGACCATGCGACCTTGGCCAGGACAAGGGTGACCCATGCACAAATATACGTAAATGTTAATTTGGATAATGAATTGCCAAGGTTTGTGGAGCTAGAGTATCGAGAATACTATCGAAAACAGTCGATAGAATACGATAACATATCGACATTCTATGCAGAATGCAAAAATCAAGGACATCTATGCAATCAATACCCTAACCTGGCAATGAATAGAGAAAAG